>APFE030212630.1:0-14033 GCA_000404065.3 Pinus taeda | reverse complement strand
CCACTTCACCCAACCCATCGTACATAGGTGGATCCGTTATCTTCGTTTTTACACAGTGCAACAATCTCGTGATCATGTTACAGTTCATTGTTGTTACCTCGTGTAATGGTTTTGCCATTGTTCTATTTCCTCATCAGAATTTGATGTGTGGGAGCTTTCGCACTCCCATGAGATTCAGCCATCTGTGATTGGATTTACCTAGAATTGCTCCTGCGGGGTTATTTTGTAGATACAGTGCAAGTCATCGTCACTGTCATACTCGCGCACTAGCTCTATGTAGTGCGATCCTTCTACAGGGTCTAAAGGTACCACTACGCATAGTGACATTTTCTCAAAGATCATTGTGTGCTTCTTTAGATTTATTACTCCATTCATGTTAGTGGCCCAATCTATTCCCAATAGTGCGGGGTAGGGATTCGTGTCATCAACAATCTCTATCACTTTGAAATCCATAGTGCGCTTGCTCCTTCAATGTCTACTGTGATTCCCTGCAATCTCCCGATAAGTAGGATATTTTGTTGGTTCACCATTCATAGTTGGATAGGATACCATTGCAATGCAGGCCTACCCATACGCTCCATGTATGCTTTGGTAGGACCTTCATGTGTGATCCTAGATCCAGAATCACTTGTTCCATCTCGTATTCCCTGATCTACATGATCAATCTCATCTCCCTTCCTATTTGTGTTGTGTGCTTCCCAAGCTTCCAAACTACATGCGGTTCTCCTAGCATGGTCCCAGTGCATTTAGTTATGAGTTCTTACAACCCCTTTACTTCCTTTTTGTAGCACAGTAGCTTCATGCATGTCTCCAAGAATGTAGTAAGCATTGATGGGTCCATGTCCGGCTCCACTCTATCTTTACCTCCTGAAGTGGAGGCATTAGTGAAGCTCTTCTTAACTTCCATGAAGGTTGACTTAGTGTGCTCCAAATCAAATTATGGTTCCTTCGTTGGAGCTTTGCGAACCTAGGTACTTTCTTCAGGCTACATGTCTTTTTCATCCCCTGTTGTAAAACCACTTCAGAGCACGATATTTACATTAGGGTCTTCCTCGTGCAGCTTAGACATCATCATTTGTAGGTTCTGAGTTAGGGGAGATTGGAGTGCTCCTTTATCATGCAACCTCGCTATCAGTGTGGGATAGTCCTCCATTTAATGATCAAACTACATACAATATAAGCATCATGGTCTCGTTGGATTTGTACAATCACGGGCATAATGCCTCGGTCATAAGAAACTGTAACATATCAGCTCTCTGTGACCTCTTCCTGGTCCCATTCCACTTCGGTCTCATCTGTGCCCCTGAACTCTATAGGTAGGAGTCTGATCCATCATCTACTCATAACTTCTATAGGTGTGATCATCATGGCCTACTGATCTACAGATATTAGAGAACAACTACTGTGAATTCTGCATATACATCTGTAATAGATGGCAGTTATCTGTAGCATGCTTTCCCCCTATCTAAAAAATCGCGCACCACAGTGCAGGCACCATGCCTAGTCCTACTTGTCCCTCTGATCTTAGTGGCATTGGTCCTCCTCCCGCAAGGTAATTTGAGAACACCGAGAAGTGGTCCTTGTCATTCCCCTAGCCCTTACATTTTATGCACCATACCTCATCGTGCATCTCTGGGTGGGTTGTCCTATCTTATTTCAAACTCTGCATCTCTAGGCACAAGTTTTTTAGCTGCATGTGAATTTGCTAAACTCCCAGATTCATATCTTGTATCAGAGTCTCGTGCAATCTCATTGCAACCTCCAAAGCCCCAGCCTGAGTGGTTAGCCTTTGTTACGACAATGTGTTCCGTAAATGTGGCGTTAATGATGCTACAAACCATTCGCAGTGTTGTCCATCTGTTAAGGTCATGTTCACTTCGCGAATTGTGTACTTTAGTCTTTGATCCAACTCCCACAGGGTTTCACTTGGTAGCATTATGATTTCCTTGAATCCAATGATTGATTGTGCCTCAGATTTTTATCAGTTAAACTCCTTGTTTAGCATAGTTTAGATATCTATTATCCCTGCATTTAGATTGTCATTGGAATGCTTAATATACCAGGTCAGCGCATGATCCTGAAGAGCTAACCAATGTCACCTTCTTTATATTGTTGTCTGTGACACCTTGTGCTTCCCATACAGCTTTTACCACGAACCAAAATTTGTACAAATCTTCATTCCCTTCTCCCTCAAACACTGGTAGCTTTATCGCGGTGGCCATATTATTTTGCAGTGGTGGTGGAGGTGGGATGGGGAAAGTTAGGGGTGAAGATGGTGAAACAGGAGGTGGTGTAGGTAGGGGTGATATGCACAAAATTCTTTACCTAATCAAATTGATCGCACTTCTTGGCAAGACCTTCATGATCTCTTCTTCGCTGCCTCACAGAGGTGAAATCAAGGGGCTAGTCTCGAGTTTTGTGGTACCTTTGCTTCTATAGATTCTCCCATTTTGCATAGCCCCCAACATCAATTTATTCACATAACCTGATTTTCACATAGTAGCATTTTAATCCAAGTGTTCAAAGATTTAATGTACTTACCTCACGATCCCTTGAGGAAGCATCATTCTACCTCACTATAGCTGACTGAAGTATCTACCCCGAATTTGATGATGAATCCTCCTATGATTTGATCGAGCCAGTGATCGACAGTGCACGCGATATGATCTTCCGATGCTTCCAATCTGCACACCAATTCTGGAGTCCACAAAATAGGTTTATCGAGTTTATACCTCCCTTGGCTATCTGCTAGCTTCACGATCCAATCGTATAACTCAGTAATGAAGGAGGCAAAGAAAATTTCATGGATCTTCGTATACAAGTAGCAATCTAACCAATCTTCCTTTGATTGTTGTGGGTTCTTGTTTTCCTATGCCACGAACTCATGAATCTTTCTCTCCAAACACTCTTCAACTCCTTTCTTTGTCAGATTCCAGTGATACGACATTAGAAATATCTATGAAGATCTCAGTCCCGAAAATGGAACCATTTGTTGGCTTTTTAGGGCCTGACCCAAGTTCGGAATTAATTAGCCAAACAAATCCCATTACTACTAGCCCTTTCAGCAACAGTTGATGGAACGCAGACTAAGGTCTCACTCGAAGTAGTATGGGAGGGTGCTAGAACAAGCTTTTTGCACCCTAGAGATGTCTGATGAGTTTGACTGGTCCTTTGGTTATTCCTGATATCCTACCTTCATGTAGCCCTAACCAGGGGTTGTGCCGCGCTCTTCACTATCACCTGAGATCCTATTTATCTTCCTGTATCAATTTAGCACCTTCGCCTACTTAAATGTCTTAAGTTATACTTAACAATACAAAACATTCATACAGGTTTTCACAGTAAATAAGTATGTTTCCAAATTATATCCAATCATGCATTAAACTAGGAAAAGATACACAAAATTATAGAAAAACTTCTCTTATTGATTCTTCAATGGTTACAAACTTGACCCACCCTGCACACTCAGCTACAGGGGTCTGCACACTTAGTTGTGCACTACTAGTCCTCTGCGCACTCAACTACAGAGCCTTCTCCTACTCTACGACCCACATACACACTTTACACTCCGACTCAATCACTTAGACTTCTCATTCTTCTACTATCTTTGTTATTTCTTCATTATCTTTTACACTTAGAGCATTTCCCTATTTATACAATCCCATGGTCTGCGGACCATGGGCTCGTCTATCTAGCTGACATTACATTACAAAACTAGAGTGGACAACCTTGTGGCTCTATCATACTTTCGTGCCTCGTACCAGCAATTCCCGGAGCTTTTACACCAAGATTTGGTCAAAACTTGGGTTTTAAGCCCTAAAACATGCGTTGAGGGGGATTCCATGCCCAACATTGTTAGTTCCTCTTACGATCAGAAATGTGTTGAATGGGGTCTGTGCACTCAACTGTGGACTACTAAGCCTCTGTGTACTCAGCTGCAGAGCCTTCTCCTACTCTACAACCCACAAAAACACTTTACACTCTGACTCAATCACTTAGAATTATCATTCTTCTATTCTCTTCATTATTTCTTCATTATATTTTACACTTAGAACCTTTCTCTATTTATACAATCCCATGCTCCATAGACCATGAGTAGTTCTATATAGCCAACATTACATTAAAAAACTAGGGCGGGAAACCCTATGACTCTATCATACTTTCACACCTTGTGCCCACAATTCGCAGAGCTTTTACAACAAGATTTGGTGAAAACTTGGGCTTTAGGCCCCAAGACATGCCTTGAAGGGGATTCCATGCCCAACAAGGTTCGCTCCTCTTGCAATTAGAAATGTGTTGAATCTTTCCATACTCTTCACCACTCTATTTTGTAATTTTTGCATCCTCCATCTATATCACACAATCCTACCACTTAATCATTAGACGATTCATATGTGGCAAGTATGATTGCAAATAAAAATGCTTCTTCTTTCTTTATGTTTGCCCATTTTCGTAGTTCAAAATTTTGCACCTACATATCTTCATGTTGCAATGTGGCTACACACCACCATGCACCCGCAAAATGTCTCCCATGCGCATTTCTTTCTTCATTTTATGCACATTCTTTCAAACTTTGAACATTTTGATTTTATTACTTTGTCTATTTATCTTATTGTTATGCTTGGATATCTTTCTTGACATTCATTCCCTTACATACATAGGCCAACCGATGCACCGATGGCTACATTGGAAGCATCATTTCACGTGAATCTAGCCCATTCACTCTTAGGTTAGGAGCAGGAGTAGTTTTTTTCTTTTGTTGTTTGCTTCTTTGAATGGATTTATTTCACTTTGCACTACTTCTCTCCTTTCATTTGTTTTCTTTTCACTCATAGGATAGCTTCCGCATGAGACCATGTCCGGCTTCTCAACCAAGGAAGGTGAATTCCAAGAGGAAGTTTACTACTATCATTGCTTGGTTATCTATTTATTCATTCTCTTTAAGTGAGTCATGAATTTCCTCTAGTTGAAGATATTCTGATAGAAAATACATTTCTTTAGGAAAAAGTCATAGTGAAATCACAATGCTTGAAATTTAACTCTTACCACCTACTTTAATCAGCCTTCTATTTTAAGTTAATCCTTATCAACTAATTTGAGTAGAGTAAGGATGGGAGGAAAGCCTTAACAAGTATGTTAGAGGTGTATATAATATCATTGTATGAAGGGATAACCTCCTCTTCTCTTAATAGGCTAGGATCCCTCTAACACCCCATTAAATAAATTAGTGCCTATGCACAATTCTTTGAAAAAAATAAAAAATGAAATAAAGGGAGAAATAAGAGAAAGGTTTGCTGTGTAGATAGGTGAAGAAATAAACTGCGTTGGGATACTATCATAGTTCGCTGGTAGTGGAGCAATGTTTTTGTTATTGAAGTGACTTCACCAGGGTACCATACAGGCCTGCTGGCAGTAGAGAAACACTAGAGATGAAAACTAAGACTCTGATGATATCTTTTAATTGTGCATTTATATAGTCCTCATGCCTAATTGAAACAAATCAATCTGACTTGGCTTGGTATGTCTGTTGGTGGTAAAGAGAATGGTAGGGACTTAGATATATTTAGGTCAAGATAAATAAATAAGTTGTGATAATCGATGAACTAAACAATACTTCTGGAATACTTAGACGTATTTTGTAAGATACGAGATCCATATAGAGAGTTAGAGTTCTACCAGTGTGTCAACAATGTTGTAGTGGCTACAACCAACGTCTAAAAGTTTTCTTTTGCTTTTATTTTGGAGCCTTCCTTCATATACAAAGGATCTCATCTTGTACTGAGTTAGGTATTCATGCTTCAATTGAGAATTATATTTTTCATTTGTACTTGTTTTGAATTGTTTCAACACTTGATGGTATTTGTAACTCATAAGTTAATCTCCCAACTTGGTTTCACAGTAGTTTTGGGCTTACCTCCAGAAACTACACAATCCTTGATAGAAAGGAGCCTTGATGATGGGAATTATGAAGTCATGATTTGAATTCAACATTGAGCTCAAAAACTATACAGCGATGGAAGGAAACCTAGCAATGTGCCCAAAAACTACACAATCGCTTACTGAGCACAAAAACTATGCAATACACTGGGCCATAAAGTTGTCAGTTCCCCAGAATTGCACAGACTTTCCCGACAGTGTGTATGGCAAGTTTCCCTGGAAAAATAAAAAAATGAAAAAAGCTAAAAAAGAAAAAAGGACCCATAAAAAATAGGGATCTATTTTTAGTATCCCGAAGGAGGCTCTTTCATTATTTTTATAAATTTATGCCAAGTGAAACTTTTTCCTTGATTTTAGGCACGTGCATCATAAACCCAAATTCATTGGAATTTATTTAATTGATGCCTCTAGATATCATGTTCACCTTAATTCTTAGATATATAGCATTCCCGAGGAGATCAAGGAACCTTCAATGTCATCATCGTCGCTTTTCTCAGTGAGTCTCAATTTTTTTGTCTTTTTCTGCTTTTTCTATTGCTTTTTGTCATTGTGCTTGCGTGAGTGTTGTTTTACTTATTTCTCTTCGTAGTTGCTGGAGTTTCAACTTGTTTTAACTTGTACAAGTGTTTTTCTAAGTTTTCATTTTCCTTTCACAAGTGTCGCATTGATTTTCTTATTTTTTCACCGATGGTCACCGTTGCGATGACTCTCCTCACATACTTGATTTTCCTTTTGTTTGATTAGTTGTTGCACTTGATCTACATGGATGTATTTATAATTAGTCAATTTTTCACTCAACCTCACATCATCAATCATTTCTTCTCATTTTTCAAACTTCCACTAGGGAGATTTGCACTTGCTTTGGCCAGAAATTTCCTTCCCCGCTAAGGCACTACACAATACTAAGGCTAAAGCCACAAGCTTAGGCTCTCGAATTATGTAGTTCATAGTACAATATGGATGGACCTATGCACTATGTATTTCCAGGGGTCAACCTATCACCTATGCCACTAAGACTGCACATTTTGCAGTTCCAAGCCTCAAGCTTCATCCTTAGCTACTGGGACTACACTGTGCATAGTTACCACAGTTAGCCAGTATCCCTTGTTGATAAAAACTATGATAAAAAACTAGAAGAGAGAGAACAGACTAATTTTTTACAACAAAAATCTCACACTATATATTATTCATTTCAACAATTACATATATAAGAAGTTACACACTAATTTCGACACCTCTAGATAATGACTCCAACTCATTACATGAGAATCAACAACTTCTAGAATGATGCCTAGTGATTCACAATGACAACTACACATTACATGGAAGCATTAATTCCAACACCCTCCCTTAATGCTTACATGAAAAATACATATTACAACAACAAATAAAGCTTCTTCTAATTGGTCTTCATGATCACCCATAGCCACTATCAAATCTCGCAAACACCGCTCTTTGAGCACTACATCTTCGAGTTGTTACTTGACCTTCATTTAAAATGTAACTGCCTGTGGCCATTGTTGGTGAACTTTGCAAGATCAACAATATTGACAACTCAGCTCGTCAGGGCTTCCGCAATAAGAGCCATCAAGTAATGAACCATCCTATGGACCAAAAAGCATCTGTTGAACATTTTTCTTTTGGTTATCCATCAGTTGATAGGATGGAGGTATGGATAATGAATGTGCTCAAGATTTGATAAAACAACTTGACCTTACATAAGAATTGATGTTTCGAACACCAGGGCTTCAAGTTTAAGAACCACCAACCCTTTTTATGACCAAAATTACTAACACACAAGAATTGATATTTCAGACATCGGGGCTTCCAGTTTAAGAACCACCAATCCTTTTATATGAAGAATTGAAAAAATAGAAAACTATTACAACTCACACCATAAACATACAAGCTAGATAAACAAATGTTTTATGACTACATATTTAAAAGTTGAAAATAAGCATTCCAAATTACTGTAGTAGGTCACATCTTCATTCATGGGTAGAATTTTCTCTGCAACATGGGGCTCTTTTCGAATAAATTTAACATTAATTGGCTTCACCACAAATGTTGGCAAAAATATACCATCGCATAAAAAAATCTTCTCACTTTCTAGCTCTCGGCCTTCTAGTCTACATCATCAAACTCTTCTACTTTGACCATTGTGGGTTGACAACATTACCATTGATATTTTCCTCCACAAATATTGATGCTATGGATGCTCTTCAGCTTTCCACAATAGCTAGATATCAGATCCAAAAACCAACTATCAAATCCAAATCAATGGTTTCATGCTGCGTTAGGTAAATTTCACCTTAGGTGTGATCCATTGGCCTTTCAAAATTTATTGAATGGCTTAGCATCACTATTTTGTAGGCACGATCATGATATTGAAATATTTCTACAAATTTTTGATCTGCAACATTGATGTTGGTCTACACACTTGGTTCTTCTGTGCTCTTAACAACTTCAAAAAAATGGATGTATGTCATCATTCAACACAGTGGAATGGAGTCCAACATGGTTAAATTCACGTAGATACTTGTCGCGTATTTGAGGTGTGTGTCTGCCTTGACGGATTTGCGTGATCGGGGAAGATGTCGAGCTTCAGGATGGATTCAATTTCCACCCACTAGCACAGTTGAATCCAGAACCAGGCATGTTCAAGGCCGACAATAATGTTATATCTGATTTATACATTTGGGAAGGTTTCCTTACGAAAAAGAGTGAAAGAAAAAATGTCTCACACTACACTCACATCTGCAAGTTCACAGAACACACCATCATAAAGAGAAAAAAAATTCACACCAATTCAATCTATGATCTCACACACTCTATACTAATATGTAAAAAAATAATAACCCTTAGGATCCCTCAAATATTCGTGGCCCTCCTGTGAAGGATGTAGGCCAGAACAGGCTCTGATACCATGATAGAAAAATAGAAGAGAGAGTAGAGAGTGATTTTGCACAACACAAATCTCATACTGTATATTATTCATTTCAACGATTACATACATAGGAAATTACACACTGACTTTGAAGCCTCTAGATAATGAATCCAACTCATTACATGAGAATCAACACCTTCTGGAATGATGCCCAGGGATTCACAATGACAACTACACATTACATGGAAACATTATTTCCAACAAACTAATCAATCCTTCTCTCTAGCTTCTCGATTTGTTGCTTGATCATGCTTTGAAGGTATATTTGCTAAAGATAATGTTTTCTTTCCATGAGTGTATTTTTTTCCCACATATACCACAATTGTGAAGCAATTTTCTCCAACAGTGATTGTTACCATGGAACCAGAGAGAGCTACCTCAAAAGAGACCACTGAAAGTAGTACTAGAGAAGCAGTTGAGAAAACACCATTACACTTTCCAGTGTATGCATACAGTCAACTTTTTATAGAAAAAGGGTCAACACTAACATGGCAACAAGTTAATGAATCTCTTTTAGCAAAGAGCCTTGAGGCAGATCTAGAACACTGACACATTTCTCTCAGTATCCAACAATCAGGACTATGCAAGGTGGCCTGCAGGTATCTGGCCTTCCCATCTGCAGATGTCATTAGATGCATTGTGTCACACATTTATGGGAATACTATGACATTGAGAAGTGTGAGGGCACAAAATATTGCTAATTTTTGGGAAAATTATTATCAACGCATGTATCACTTGCCCGAGCCAATGAAGCTCATGGACTCATTGTTCAGTGCTAGTGTTATAGATATTTTTGGGCACTTCAACCCCATTCATAAATTTCTATAAACTGAGGTCTCCTAAGTCCCTAAAAGTGTTGCTTCACTACCTAAAGGAACAAGGTCAACTGATTACATCATCTCCCAGAAGTTCTCCACTGAAAACTGCTTATAAATGGTCAAAAATGGACCATACTGAAAGCTCAATGCAGAGGGTGCGATGCATATCACCTTCCCAGTGTGCAAGGTGCGATGCATACTAATTTTCTCCTCTGTAGGGTGCGATGGTTGGGAATGGAAAAATGGCAGGGACAAAAATGCGAGGTGGAAGATCATGGAATCTTCCAGAAGCTTCCCCTCTGACACTTGCCTCTCTATTTTCGACATGGATGAGTAAGAGATCATCATTCTCCAAGTGGAAGCAGAAACTATCAGAGAGAGGACACTAATCAAGATCCCAGAAAATGACTCACCTCTCTGTAATCATCTATATATGGATCCCTCATCACAGAGATCCAGAGGCTGGAATTTTGTATCTTATAGAGAAGTGTTGTTGGTTTTCTGGTGTACATTCATAGTGTTGGTTGATCTAAGCTTTGATTGAGGTGAAGAAGGGCTTCCTAGCTGGAGGATGATGCTGGGTCAGAGCACATGGTTGTAATCCTCTTGCTAATTTTATCTTAATAAAGCTCTTCTCATTTCCTTCCATATTCTTTTGTACTTGTTTATATATGCATGTATATGGTTAATACACATCTGATCCTGTATTATTTATGAATTTAGATCCTTGTTTCTTGGATAGTATTATGTTGTTGTGATTCCACAGGTTCTTTTGAAGCTGGGCAGACATAGAGGAAACGAAGAAGCTATATCAAGAAGTAGACGAAATCAAACACAAGACTCGGGTTGGTCTTCTTGGTTCTCCTCTCATCTATTTTCATAAAAAGAAACAATAGTAGACTTTGATTGTTTGTTTCTAAGATAGCCACCCATCTTAGTGGGAATAGTAGCATCTGAGTGGACACTATTCCCGGATAACAAAATGGTGACCATATTGGGGAGCAACTAGATTACTTGTTAGCCTATCTATCCTTGTTTCTTTTATAAACTTACAGACGGAGCCTGAAGTCAAGCCAGCTAGCCTTCGAACTGCATTTGTATTACAAATGCAAAAGTAGATCAATGCTACTTCAGTCTATCTCCATGTTTTTTTTATGAATTAAACAATAGATCTGCAAGCAATCTAATTGCCCTAAGTGGTGGCTCTAGTAACCTCTTAGATCACCCCTGTGTTTTGCATACATTGATCTTTACTTATTCGGCCTAAACACCTGAACTAGATTGCAAACTATGAGTGAAATCCCATTCAAAGTCGCACTGCTACTATCGCACCCTTCCTTCAAGGCAGTCTATATGCATCGCACTTCCTGAGTGCAGTAGGTGCGCTGCATACTGAGTTCACTGTGTAACAGGTGTGTTGGTTAGGGAAGGTTAACTTTACCCTTCGACTGTGGATTTTTCTCACTATTTTCAGTCTTATTCAAGAGTTTTGTTGTCTGTAGTCAGTGTACTTCTGTGAAAACCCCCTTCTCTTGCATTATTCCGCCTACTTAGTGCGAAGAACTATAAATGTTTTTATGTATTGTGTGTCATTTTTAGTTCTCTTTTGCAAAAAAGTAGCATAGTCGAACTGTCGTCTCTAGATCTGAAAGTGTCGTAGCTGTCATTTTCAGTTTTAGGAAACAATCCCATTGTTCTTGATAGTCGATTATACAGTTACTATTGCATAGGATTTGAATTATTAGTTTTAAAGTGTCGAAAAGCAATTTCCATTTCAAAATCGCAGAGTGTCTCTCCTGCTTTCATTTCGTTTTGAAAAAGAATTTTGTTGAGTACTGTCACTTTAAAAGTAATTCAGCTTTGCACATAGCTTTCTTAACTTCATTCACACATTAAGAAGGCTGAAAACAAATACATGCATGTGCATTTGCATTTTGATTGCTTGGCTTCATTTAGGACTGTGCATTTTGCATGTGCTCTGTGCTCTGTGAATAAAAGATTCTTGACTTTCTTCCCTTTAGTAGCTAGGATTTTCATTACTAAAAGAAGATCAAACATTTGTTTATCATCTTAGACTGCATTTTAGGAATTATATACACATCACGTGGTGAACCTGAAAGGAAAATTGTTAAGCAAGATCAACATAAAATAAATTCAATAAGTCTAACAACGCTTTGGAACTTAACGCACAACTTCTAGAGGTCTAGGCTAGAGACATATTCCGGGGTCGTAAAACCTGGTAATTATTGTTTTCAGTGTTGGTTGGGTGATTCCTCCACTCTGAGACGGCAAGTGCCAGTATAGACTTGTGCTCCCACGTACTGTCGAGTATATATTGGGAGACCACAATAGGGTGCATCCTTTATCCTTAGGAAGCTGTGTCTGCCGCCCTATCAATCACAATGCACCGAACACAGCATTTAGGAAGATTGACTGTCGTACTGTAAAACGTATTCTGTACTTTTGCGATTGCTTTGGTAATCCTCTCTACCTAGATCTCCAGAGAAGTCCATTTTGATCCTTTTCAAACTCCTTAAAGGAAAAGGTCCTCTGAGCACTTGTCACTTCAGGCTCAATAAAAATCGAAGGCGACTAGAGTCATCTTTTTTTTTTCTCGACTCTTTAAAATTGAAAGTACAAGTTGTGTCAAAGCGTCTAAAAAATTATTTTAATCAAAATAACGTCACAAATTCCCCCGTTTATCTTCAGGTTGAGAAAATGGAGTCTACCAACCAATTATTTCCCCATGAAGGAAATCCTAGTCCCTTCTCCTCTTGGGGAGATGTTGGTCCACCCTATATGGCCACTTTGTCACTTCTAGGATTGACAATTGGTATTCCTATCTGGCTCCTTGCTACCTCTGTCGTTCAGAATCCCGTAATTCCTAAATAGTCTAATCAGCAACTAGATGACACTAGAGTTGCCTCCCAACTTTCTACTTCATCTGATTCTCCCTCTCCTCCTTCCTCTTCACTTGATAAATCCGATAAAGCTAAAAATCAAGTAACAGAGAAGAAGAAGAAGCAGAAAGAGAAAAAGGAAAAGAAGAAAAAGGAACCAAAATCAAAAGGGGGCAACCAAGCATCGTCTAGCGAAAATTCTCACATCGCACAGTCAAAACCTAAATATCCTTGTGTCATTTGCAATGGAGACCACTATCACCAAGTTTTTCCCTGCATCCCTCGGATCTTAAGAGATTGGTCTCCTCGTTTGCACAATCCAGTAGCATCAACCTCTGGCGATCATGTTGAATGCTGACCATCAACCAGTGAAAGTGAAGCACATGGATAAAGAAGGAATCCTAAACTTCCTTGTAAGTTGTGTGAAGGTAGTCACGCCATCCACCATTGTCCTTTCCTTGATGAGGCTAAAAGAATTTTGGATGATCGTCCAGTTTCACCGCTACGACTTCCTCCTGGATATAAAAAACTCTTGCGAAGTCCTCCACCGGTTGAAAATCTGGCTGGCCCATCATTGTGGTCAGCCGAAGCATATATCATTGAAAATGAACACTCTAAATCCATACTAGACGAAAGTCAAAGTGTCGATACGGAAGTTGACTCAGTCTTGCCTTCAGAGTATTCATCTTCGAATGATACCGTCACTAAAGAGAAAGAGAACGACTCCATTCAAATTCTTTTCATAAACACATACTCCGATGAACTTGGGGGTAGTCCTCTCATTTCCTTTATTGCAGGAAGGAAGTTCATCAGAGTCATATCCGGCTGTCTATTCGGTCCCACCACCAAGAAACCTAGTCATTTCCTTCGGCTGGAATCTACTAGGCAGACCCGTTTACCAGCCAGTGTACCATTCAGAATCATTGTACAAGCTTACAAAATGGTCATGCTTGGTACAATCATTGATGAAGGGGATTTTGTGAGTATCCTTTCCTCAACTACTTGGAAAGTGCTTGGTTCGCCATCGCTTTTTCCTGAAATGAGAAATCTGACAGGATTCGACAAGGGAACCAGTCAACCTTTAGGGATCCTTCCAAATGTGCCCAATACTTTGAGAAGGAAAACTATTCACATGAACGTTATGGTAGTTCAGGGACCTTTATATTATAATCTACTCTTTGTACGCGACTATATTTATTGCATGGGAGCCATCGTCTCCTCACTCTTTAGAGTAATGTGTTTTCTACACGAAGGCAGAATGGTCAAGCTCATAGACCAAATGTCATTCCCGGTTCACACATCGCAAATAGTCAAATGTCATCCCTAAATGGTCTTTTCACGCAAGAAATGTCTCATCGGTCTCCAGTCCATCCACCTGATGAGCGCGAGTGATTCAAGAAGATGTGATTGAAACCCCGGGGGCATGCACCC
>APFE030212626.1:79177-135424 GCA_000404065.3 Pinus taeda | reverse complement strand
GTTGTAAGCATATTTCGATATTTTCCATTAATGAAATGAAGTGTTATTTCCGCTGCATCTCTTTATTTATGGTTATCACATCTCTGTATTTATGGTTATCTCTGTAATCTATTGCGTTCCTATTTAAATCTGGATCATTGGTCAGGCAGCTTGGCCATCAAGAAAAAACTGGTCTACCTACTTCGGCAACAAATTCAACGACTCAACGCCCACTGCTGAGCTTGCAAAGACAAAACCCAACGACAGAAGATCAATGTGAAAGTTTCCTCCCTCGAAGCCCGAGTTTAGCAAATTGAGGATGAGTTGGCAAAGACAAAGAAGAAGATTCAAGACATCAGGCCACCAATGGATTCCTATGTCCATGTACTACGAGAACTATGTGATGAAATTGAGGAGAAGTGGAGCTCTCTGCAAAATAGTCGACCTGCTCAACCTACAACCAACACGGCCGCAGAATTCATCAAACAAGCTGGTGCAATCACAGATGCCTAGCAAGCCACTCTCAACGAATACACTCGCTTCCGTCAGGAGACGATTGCTGCAGTACCTAAGTTGGGGCCCTTGTTTGGAAAAGAAGGCCAGCAAGAAGCAACAACATCAACAACGTAGCAAGAAGCAGCAACAACAACAGTGCAACAAGAAGCAACAACAACAATATCGCCACAAGAAGTAGGACCGACACCAAAGGAAGCAGTGACAATGGAACCACCGCAGAGACATTGAAAACAACCATAAAGACAATGCTTAAGATAGATTGACTTTTAGACAAGTCAATGAACTATGGTTGGGGCGTGTTGGGGCATTCATTTTGAGTTTTTGTGGGAAGACAAGACAGGAACAGGTGGTGGGGACGACTGGTCAAGTTTCGAAGCTGACAGCCGGGGGGGGGAACAAGAACCAAGAGTGGTTCGACAGTTGTGGGAGAGAGAAAGAGAAGCTGAGCAAGTAGAGAGCAACTTCAATCAAAGGAAGAGTTAGCCGAGCAGGAAATAAGTGGAACTGGTAGTCTAGGTGCAAAGCAGAGGATAAAAGGAAAAGGAAAGGATGGGAAAGGGTCGATGATTACTAGTTATTGATGAACCAAGCAAGCCAGGGATTAATGCAACTTTCCTGAGTTGTGGAAGGCGGGTACACCCTTGCTTTATTGTTCTCTGATCTGTGGGTTGGGTTATTCTTATTGTTGATGATCAGGCTTTGAGCCTTCTGTACTTATTTATGTATTTCATTATATGAAGCATAATGAAAGAGACAATTTGCACCTATGATGTATTGTTGAGTTCTATGCTGGTTCTTTAAAAATTTTAAATATCTGTCTATATGTTGTATGATTTCCTAAGGTAATGTGAGTATAATAGTATGGATGGATTACAATAGGTGCTTGATTGTTATGAGTTAAGATCGATTGCAGGTTGTGGTTCCCTTGGTGCCTTATTCTTACCCCTCACACTTCAGGCACGACACGCCTTGGGTGAGACTCCTTACCCTCTTTGGGTAAGGTGAAAATGCCGATGTTGTTCTAGACTACAACAGAGCCTTGTTGGCCCCTTGTGCCTGAACCTAGGGTCTCTTCCCTATTCCCATTTTCATGTCAACAGTTAGTGTTGGTATGTATGTATAATTGTCATGGTAATAACTAACATTCCTATTTTACATGTACATTTGAAATTTGATATATGCACATCTTTGAAACTAGGCAAGTGAGACACTAGGAGTGTACTTTGGTGATGAAGTATACACATACCTATGTAAGGTTTGCATGAATGGGATCTAGAAATAGATGCACATGATGTCGCTTGTATCAAATGTTGTTGAAGTTTAAAGTTTTAACTAGAGCCATTTAATTTTGGAGTAAAAATCTATGTTTTAAATGTTGAAATTTAACCATAAACAATGTGTTAAAGTTCTTATTGATCTAGAACTCTAATTAATTTTGATATTGTAGGTTGATTAAAAATTGAAGAAAACTCCTACTAATAATGTTCCAACATCTATAGAACTCTATTCATATTTAAAATATTTGTTGGATTCTTATGGTAGAAAATGTCCATTTACTATAAAATTAACATATTCCCCTTTTATTCTCACATATTAACAAGAAAAAACACTATAATTGAGGTGTTTTTATCGAAGGGTTGGGACATACATCTCACACTCTCCCCATTTGGGATCAAATCACCGATGAGGCTTTGGCAGGTTATGATAGTGCTAGAAGTGTAGGGTGCCCCCTGAGTGGAGCTTTCCTCATGAGTGTGTCTCTAAATATCTCAACCCTTAGTAAGTCATAAGTTTCACTAGCTTGTGGGTTGTTCGCACTAACCTAGTAATTATAATAATAACCAATCTAATTTAAACCTAAATCTCATCCAAATAATCCCAACAAATTATTAAATCCTCTATTATGATTTTTAATTAAAAACAATACTAAAACCCTAGAAAAGATACTTAGTGCAAGTAACACTTTGCATTGACTTAATTAAATGAACTAAAAATCAAAGTAAAACTTGTTAGAGATAGAGAGGAAGAAATCTAGATATTCACATTGTATTTATTTTAGAATAGGGCGTTTAGAAATTTAATTTAATTATCAATAATTATTAGATGGATGGTAGAGATTTAACCTTGCATAAAAAAATTTAAAATATTCTTACTAGTCATAAATCAAAGATTGAGATTTATTTTAAAAATGGTTATTGCCTTTTAAGTGGAGTGAGGCCCTTTCTAACCCAATATGATAGAGATGTTGCAATGCTTAACATTTTGACGTAGTCAAAATAAACTAAAATTAAATTAAAACAAAAATAAAATAAAATCATTCTAATTATCAATAAAACATTCTTAGTAAAATTACATTAAAAAAATATAAAATTAATATTTATTATTAAATATAATTAATAATTAAATCAATCTAGATTCTTGCAGTTAAGAGGGATCAAATCTCTTTTTTAGAGTGAAAAGAGATTTGAGATTTGATCTTTTTAAGAGCTTGCTATATTCAAAATTAAGATAAATCATAAATTGATTTTAAAATTGTTTTATAAACATATTATATGAAAAATAAAAAATGACTTACATATTTTTCTGGTTTAATATTTTAATATAAATATGTTTAATTATATATTAATTTTTTATAATTGATAATAATAATAATAAATAAAATTTAATCTAGTTAATATTATAAATGGTTAAATGTAACGTTATAAATATTTTAATAGTTATTGGTGTTAACCAACCTACGCATTAATAAGCTCTTTTTTGGCTTTTATTTTTAATAATTACCATTGATAACGCAAGCGATGGCGTGGATATAAAAACAAAATATAACATATTAAAACCTTTAGAGGCAAACCATCCAAATCTTTCCAACGGCTACACCGAGGGTAAGTCAACCTAACGAACACAAAAAATAGCCGTTTCACAACGGTCACTACTTCACTCACAGTTCAAAAGTACCTGTTCCCCCGAATCCCCTCAACACAGTTCTATCGCTCTCTACTCATTAATTCCCTTGATTCGTGCGCAGCGTTCTCCACATTATCTGTGGGAAGTTAAGCAGATCGAACAAAGGATTCAATGGGTGTTGGATGCATTAGTGCACTGGACGAGAAGATGTCAAAGCTTTCAGCAAGGGAAAGTGCGGCTCTGTATACTCGAAAACTCTTCAGGGGCACGAATTACACTGTGTTGGCCACATCAACAGCTTCCATAATCACATTGCTTTCCTTGAAATTGTCTCCCACCCGGTGGGGATGGATGTCGCTGGTAATAGACATGCTCACAGTCATCTCAGGGATAGCAGGATTCGTTTCCTCAACAGAGTCCGGGTGCTACACATTTCAAGTTGTGATGACCGCCATTACTGCGGTTCTTCAGGGCTGCCAGGCCCTGGTCCTCTTCACACAGACCACTTTGTGCTTGAATCATCTCAGGCCTTCCACTAGATCAAACCCCAACGACTACGGGGGAAAAGCTCTGGTTCAATTTGATGCAGTTCTTTCCCTTTTTCTGTTCTGCATTCAGTGGGTTGCCCTGGCACTGGCCTGCATTGTTCATCACTGTTTGTTTGTTGATTTTTATGAAGATCTGGATGGGAAGAAGAAGGGCATGAGATGGGGTTCTGCTAAGGTTCAGGGAGAGCCTGTTGGAGGGGATAATGTTGATCATGCTGTTGTTGTTAATGTCGAGGAAGATGAGTCTCAGATGGCCAAGCTAGGTCTTAAAAACCCTACAGCTCAGGCTCAGAGGAGGGTATCGGCTTCACAAGAGTTCGAGAGTGTGGACTTGTGAGACTTGGAGAGCAAGGAATTGATACAGTTTAACTTATTCTTTGTAGTTGGTTTTATATATTCTTTTAGGGCGTGTACAGACTACTAGTACTTCTCAGAAGGGAGCTAGGGCTCTGGTTTATTCTATTTGAGGAAGAAATTGTTTTTTCTTCCAATTGGGTTTTCTATGCTGTATTAGTCTATTATGCAAGATAATGAAATTTAAAGATCCAAATCCCTGTCGTTGTGTAGGAGGTCTGAAGTATTCAATAAAATTTAATATGCGTTTTTGGGAATTAGTCTCACAACAAGCCTACAAGATGAGCCTACAATGGTTTTTCTGAAAATGGGAAATGGCTTTTCTTGCACCATATGGTG
The DNA here is from genome assembly GCA_000404065.3 of Pinus taeda. Taxonomy (NCBI): domain Eukaryota; kingdom Viridiplantae; phylum Streptophyta; class Pinopsida; order Pinales; family Pinaceae; genus Pinus; species Pinus taeda. The sequence goes on along the minus strand of APFE030212626.1, from coordinate 130,784 downwards.
TGTGTCTTGTATCTTCGAATATCTATACGAAAAGTATATCAATGTGTTAGTTTTTAACATTGTATCTTAACATTTCTCTCTGCACTTTCTGCTCTAAGTACTCTGGTTTTTACCTCATGTGGGTTTCTATGCTGTGACAAGTCTGTTGTGAAATAGTGGTACCTTGCCCGAGACTACAGATTTATCGTTTGATATTCAATAAATGTAAATGGTTTTTTGGCATTTCACAGAAGTTACGTATTAAAAAAAGAATAATCTCACAAAAAGATGAACCTGCAATGGATTTTCTGAAATGGAAATGGCTTTTCTTGCATCATATGCTGTGTATTTTTAAATTGTATCTTTGCATTTTGATCTGTACTCGATTATCTATCTCAAAAGCATACGACTGTGTTAGTTTTTTCCATTGTATCTTAACATTTCTCTGTAGTCTGAGTACTTTGGTTTTTACCTCTGTGAGATTCGATGCTGTATCAAGTCTGTTATGCAATAGTGGGTGCCTGCCTGAAACTCCAGTTGTATCATTTAGTTAGATACATATCTTAGAAGTTAGAAGGTCTGGAATATTGCATAAATATTAATGGGTGTTCTGTCATTTTACCTGGAATGGCTTTACTGAAATGGAAATGGCTTTTCTTGCACCATATGTTGTGTATTTTTAAATTGTATCTTTGCACATTGATCTGCACTCTGAATATCTATATGAAGAGCATATCAATGTGTTAGGGTTTTACATTGTATCTTAATACTCTGATCTGTAGGTTTTTAAATTGTATTTTAACACTCTGATCTGTACTCTGTACTCTGAGAAGTTATAATTCTCTGGTTTTTGACTCATGGGGTTCTATGCTGTATTAAGTCTATTATGCAATAGTGGGTATCTTGCCTGATACTCCGGTTTCATCTTTTGCTTAGATCCGTATCACATGTAGGGAGGTCTGGAATATTCAATAAACATTAACAATGGGTGTTTTTATTTCACAGAAGTTTTTGTTCAGAAAAGTAGTTCTCACAACAATGTGTATTTCCAATGTTTTTACTGAAATGGAAAGGCTTTCACCATATGCTGTGTGTGTTTACGGTGTATCTTTGCACTTTGCTCTGTATTTTGAATATCTATACCAAGAGCATATCAATATGTTTCACATTATTATATCTAAACACTCTGCTCTGTATCCGTACTCTCAGAACTCGGGTTTTTACCTCGTGTGGGTTTCTATTCTGTATCAGACCAATTATGCAATGTGGGTTCTTTGCCTGAGACTCTGGTTTGGTCTTTTGGTCAGATCCACATGCATGTGCAGAAGGTCCAGATAATAAATTTATCTGGTTTGATATATCGGACATAAGTTTAAGTTTTCTGAATTGGGAATGGCTTTCCTTGCACCCATATGCTTTTAGTTTTTACATTGGATCTTTGCAGTAGTCTGCTCTGCAAAAGGGAGGGCTTGTATTTCAAATTTGTTCTCTGCCCTATCTTATAACAGCATATCAATGTGTTATTGATTTAAAGGACTTTTCTTGGACTCACATGCTTTGGGTTTTTACATTGTGTATCTGCTCTCTGCTCTGTACATCGCGTATCAGTGTTATTGAAATGAAGGGCTCTTTCTGGCACATTATTCTTCTTGTTACATTGCATCTTGCAGTCTGCTCTGTACTCTCGTTATCAATATCAAGCGCATATCAATGTATTAGATTGTATCTTTTTCTCCAGAGACATTGGACAGTCTGTATTAATATTAAGGTTGTAGTGAATGCTGCATAGTTACGAAAGGCTTTACACCAAAAGACTGCAGTTCAAGAAATGCCATCCGAGTCTGCCTAAGGCTGCCAATTACAGGTAGCTTCCAGTACAAATATTAAACGAAAAGGAAAACGTAACCGATAAGATAAGATAATATAATGATATTTATGTGATAAAAACTTGACTAAACTGAGAGGGGTGAATCAGTTTAGGTATATTCCTGAACATTAAAATTATATTCATTAATCTCATTAACTGAATCATTACATGAGCTACTTAACAAATGATGACGAGCTGATTTTGAATATGTGAACAACAATTAATAAGCAAACCAAAACATCATATCAGCACATAATAATAACACATATTGACACGAGATATATGTGGAAACCAATAAAGGGAGAAAACCACGATTTTATTATTGTTGTGATGCAAAGACAAGCTCATACTCCTTATTACATCTGATTTTTTGTAGGCTCCAACCTACAGGAGGCTGCTACCTCAATTTTCTGCAAGTTGCAACATGCAGGGAAACTCCAACTCCTATATGTTTATAGGAGGTTCCTACCTCAACCAACTCCAACTGGATATTTATCAAGCCACAACTTGAAAGGAGACTACCATCCCCCGATGCGAACAAGACACAACAATGTGTTGGTTTACCTGGTCATAAATTCTGCATGTCTTCTTCATTTCTGCCTGTTCTTCCCTTCAAATCTGCATAATATCAGCTCCATATGTGTCAGGTAGCTAATGCATATAAGTTCTATAAGCTCTCTCACATTCTCCCATTCTTTAATCTTCTTATTGCCTTCCAAAATCACATATTTTATAAGGATAGTTTTCTGGTTGTTTGTACCCCACATAGGAATATGAAGTGAATAGGCTTGACTCTTTGCCTTGCCTTTCACTCATTTGTTTCCAAACTCTCCATATCTTGAATATTAGAGCACAAAAATAAATAATCCATCCAATATTACTTTCAGCCGCATGTAATCATTAAATGCATCAACATAATTCCAACATCAAATATCAATATTTTCATTAATGCATCACAACAATATTTGCAACATCTTTGCCTTTGCCTTGGAGTCTTGCATCACAACATCTTCATGTCATTGTCTCAGCAGCGTTGCTGTCATGGAGTCTTTCCATTGCCTTGCATCACAACAATTCATCTTAATCACAAAAAATTCTTCAATAAGAAATATCTTGCATTACATCATGACTTATCAAAGCCATCAACACAACATATGCAAGCATAACTCAAATTGTTTTGCATGCACCAACTGTGCCATGATATTTGTTACCCCTTTTGTTCTGTTGTCAATAGTTCAATACCAAATTAACCATATGCAAACATGACAACATATCACCATGCCATATCACATGCTTTTGCTCCTTTGCTTGCTTCTACAACATACCTTCAATGCTCCTGCATCCCTTGCTGCTCCTGTTTCTTTGCTTTGCTTTGCCTTGCTGCTGCTATGTTCCTTGCTCTTGCACACCTTTTTGTTGCTCCTTGCCTTGTTGTGCTGCTCCTATGTTCATTGCTCATGGATACCTTGTTGTTGCTCCTTTCCTTGTTGTGTTGTTGTTTGCTTTGCTGCTCTTTTGCCATAAATGACATTAATGCCACCAATCTCCCCCTTTGAAATTGATGGCAACACATTCCCCTCTTTTCTTTAGAAATATTTATCCATACTACTAATTGTTGAAGAATATAGAGCAGTTAGCATTAGTAATATTCTTCTAGACTTGATAACAATTTGTGAAGTTCTTTTACAATTTATCTTAGATCTATCTTCTTCTTATTATTAATGTATATGTTTACTTCATCAAACTGCTCCCAAAAACAAAGAGACAAGAACTCAAGAAGTTGGCATTCTCTGCCAGGACCAAAACCTCTCCCTCTTGGAGAGGAAAACCCACACGTAATTCTTCTTATAGAGATTCCAATTGACGAACACCAAGACCATGACCCTTGGCCTACTAGGCCACTCCAAGACCTAAGACACCAATCCTCTTCTTTGTCAGTGTTGAGATCATCATTACTGTAACTTCACTGAGATATTCATCATAACAACGAGATCATTGCCACTGCACCATTGCGACACCTTGACTGAGATCTTCACCTTGTAATTTTGTCTCCATTAGGATCATGACTATATCAAGATCATAGTTGTGTTCAGGATGAATTCTGAGATATAGTGTGATACTGTGGGATCACTGAGATCCTTGTCATCACTGCTACCCATCCAAATTTATAGTCTTGTACCCATTTGAAATTCAGTCCTGCACCCATCCGAAATTCAATGTTGCACCCATACGAAATTGCAGTCCTGCACTATACAAAATAGCAGTCCTACACCATACGAAATAATAGTCCCGCACCATATGAAATTATAGTCTTGCATCTCATATGAAATTTCAGAGATGTCCAAAATTCTATTCTTCTATGTTGACTTCAACTGCGTATATATAGTAGTTCTGCCTCCATAAATAAGTCGATCTGTCACCATGAACTGTTGTGTCTCGACATATAAGCCAACCTGTCATTTAAATATATTTTGAGGCCGACATTGTTGCCTTTTTCATTGTTTAGCAGGCAGACTTCTTCAAGAGGATTGTGCTTTCCTTGGAGGATTGTTCTAGACACTAGGTTTGACTCATATATATTACATATATCCTCAAGAACTCTTTACACATGATTTTGACTCTTTGACTTTCCTAGACCTATGGAATGAGTAAGATATAATTTATAAAAATAATATTTCTTTTTCTTGACAAGTATAAAGATCAAAATTACATTGACAAATACCGAACCTAGTTACACTTTTCTTCAACACTCCCTCTTAACTAGGGAGGTATCAATGGTGCTTGGTTATTCTCAATCTAAAGAATTTCTCATAAGAAGAATTAGATTGGTAATCCCATCTATATAGCTCATATCAACCAACATTGTCACAGTGCAAGGCCTTGACTAACAGCTCCATCTCTCTACGAGACCATAAGCTACAATGTTGGTGAGACCAATGATTTATAGACACCTCCATCATTGTCTCTGAAGGTACATACCCCCCCGGGTATTCATTGAGTATGACCTTCTAGGCCTATTCTTATCTTGGGTTCCTAACCCTCAAAGAATATCGGTCCTCTTCCCTACTCTTATCTTGGATGCCCTACACATCCTTAAAGAGTATTAGATGCCAGATGCTTACCCAATCCTCCCATTCTTTCTTCCCAAGTGAAGACAAGAATGTTGTGTCTATCACATGTCTACATTTCCATTCATGGCCTTCATCTAGACTTACAACTGTTAGTCTTGGTCTAGTGCATGACAAATGAAATGGAAAAACACAATTGTCACTCCTTTGTAATCAGGGGTGATATAATTCAAACTCCCTCTTGATCAGAGACCTGTCAGAGCTCCCTCTTAGCTAGGGATTCTTTTATACATTAGCAACTTCTTCTTCGTGGATTCTTTAATTGCTTGATCAAATTCTCTCCTTGATGTCATGAAATTTAGTTGAGCTTCTTCCTTGTAGGGAAACAACCATTGATCACTTTCCTTCTTATTCTGTCATGTCATTCCTTTCTTCATGGAAAGTGGCCTTCTTGGCATACATCTAGAACTTTCTTCATATGGCTACTTCTTTTCTCTCCATGCTTCTTTAGGAGTTTCCATCCATCGCATGAATGTTGGTTGTACTTGTACTCACAAGTCTTGTTCTAGTAGCCCTACATGAACTCATCCAAATGTTATTCAAGAAATCAAAACATGATATTAAATTAAATCACACCTTACGAGATGGCTCTCCGTCATGACATCTTCCTATAGGTATCAACATCTTGCATACATGTTGACACATCTCCCAAAAATATCTATTGTCAAGGGTCTTCATCTTTTTTTGGACTTTCATCAGAGTCTTCATATCTTTCCAAGAGATTTCCAAGTAAAATCTTCTTTGTCTTTTGGATGTTGATTGCCTTCATCATGGTTGCATATCTCATGATATCTTCCTTCCTCACACATTCCATTTCCAGGAGATTTCAATCAGAGTTTCTTAGTCAATTACCTCATACTTCATATGAGGACATTTTATGTTGATATCATCTAGTGTGACTTATGCCTTCTCGCATTCTTTCAGAGGAGAAGATCTCTTTATCATGCTTCTCAAGATAGAAGTAATGATTCATGTTACTTGCAACCATATGGCATGGCAATATAATATACAAGCATACATACCTCATTTTACCATTAGGTCATCTAGGCTTCTTCCAGTAGCTGCCTTGATTGAAAAGATCTTCAATCCCTTGATCTGCTTCATGTCATCACACCATTATCCCATGAATTCCATAAGTTGGAGTTCTTGATGAAACACTTACTCCCTCTCTAGATTGGCGAACCCCGATGATGATTCCTTCAGAGAATCTTGAGGATCTTGCATATCCTTATCTGGCAAATGTTTCCTTTTTTCCTTAATGTATGATGAGCCTTGTCCTGGATGACATCTTTCTTTCCTTCAATGTTCAATGAGATTCCCAAGAGATATATCCTTCATGTTTGATTGCCATGGATTTTGTTCCTTTTGTCCTTCATGATATCCATGGTGACGTCACGAGCTCTTGCTTCTAATGCTTTCATGATGCCATGATGCATCTTATTATCATTGTCATATCTTATAACACAAGGCATAGGAGCTTATGATAGGATCCTTTTGTGAGGGATACTATCTTACTCACATGAGAGATTTTATACTCCCTCTTTCCTTGGCCCTTTTCTTTAGCTTTCTCCATCTCTTAGTGATATGAACTTCCAAAATCTTTCTATAGTATTGAATCTTAACTATACTTATTTTTGTCTTTGCTAGAGGACCAACCTTGCCTTTCCTTTCTACACATGGTTGAATTCTTTTATCCTTTAATACTATACACTGAAACTTCTCTTTCTCTATCTAACATAGAGGCCACAAATTGTTAGGTGAGGTAACCTTCTTTGTTCATTGATATTTTTTTATCTTGCTCATCAATCATGACTACCTTATTATCATCTTTCCTAGATCTTCATGAAGTTATTCCTTCATTCTTTGATACCTTTACTATTGTGTAGGTCTAAGTGACCTTCTTTACTTTAATTTCCAAGAGTATATCTAGCATTTCATATATCTCTCTTTATGTCTCTTCTTCTTCTATTTAGGTATGAGAGGACTTTTGAGTGATATCATATGAATCCTTTGAATCTCTTGATGGATTCAAACAATGCTTGACCTCCATAGACTTTTTCATAGATATAGATGATTTCTCTTTTCTATGAGGATTATGACAATCCTTCTTATTCTATGTAAGGACTTTCAATTATCTAACCGATTTATAAATCCCCTTGCAATCATGAAATCATTTAACCAAATCTGATTATAAAATTGAAAGATACTTACTTGGTGTGTGAAGAGGAGATCTTCACCTTGAGGCTTCTTTTGCTTGAGCTACCCATCATTAGTATCCTTTCATCATGACTTCCTTGGAGACCTTTTAGCACCATGACATTAGTGGTCTTGACATCAACAAAACTTCTTCATGACCGTCCCAATTCATCTTTAAGCTATTTTTGAATTCAATATATTGTTGACATGTTAGTGATACTATGTTATGATCCGAGCATCATGCTATTGAGATCATATTCATAGACAAAATTTGAGACTGTAACAAGTATATTGATATGGTACTGCATTGAGACAATGATGTCTATGTGCATAGAGTTGTGTAGAGATGCAATGTATAGAGAGCTCAAACTTGTCACTGAATAACATAACTAAACTGTGGGTGGCACTATATAGAGAGACTGTCTCATCACCGAAACTGTCTTGATGTAATAAGTATACTAAGACAATGATGTAATCATGAATTATGAGAGGTATTCCTTGGATTACTTCTAATGTTATCTATATTATATATTATATATATATATTATATATATATATATATTATATATATATATATATATATTACACCTGAGACTATCTTTTATGGTATGGAGAAAGTTTAGTGATCAAGAAGAGAGGATCACTGATATACTCCATCAAACTGAGCATGAGTTGAGTGCATGACTATAATTACTGAAGTTGATACTCCATGACTGTTGTAGACCTCCTTGTTGAATACTTGCTCCTTTAATCCTTTCAACCTGCTTTGATGTCCTTGAAGACAGATCCTTGTATGTCTCTTTTGCTGCCCTTCATTTGACTTCAACACCTTAGCTTTGATACCATGTTGAATAATCTAGGGCAGTTAGCATTAATAAGATTCTTCTAGACTTGATAACAATTTGGGAAGTTCTTTTACAATTGATCTTAGCTTGATCTTATTCTTATTATTAGTGTATGTGTTTACTTCATCAAACTGCTACCAAAAACAAAGAGACAAGAACTCAAGAAGTTGACATTCTGCCAAGGCCAAAACCTCTCCCTCTCGGAGAGGAAATTCCACACGTAATTCTTCTTATAGAGATTCCAATTGACAAACACCAAGACGATGACCCTTGACCTACTAGGCCACTCCAAGACCAAGACACCAATCCTCTTCTTTGTCACTGCTGAGATCATCATCATTGTTGCTTCAATGAGGTCATCATTACTGTACCTTCACTAAGGTGTTCATCATAACAATGAGATCATTGTTGCTGCACCATTGCCACACCTTGATTGAGATCTTCACCTTGTAATTATGTCTCCATCAGGGTCATGACTATACCGAGATCATAACTGTGTTGAAGATGAATGCCGAGATAGAGAGAGATATTGTGGGATCACCGAGATCTTTGTCATCACTGCTACCCATCCAAATTTACAGTCCTATACCCATCCAAAATTCAGTCCTGCACCCATCCGAAATTCAGCCTTGCACCCATCTGAAATTACAGTCCCGCACCATACGAAATTGCAATCCTGCACCATACGAAATAACACTCTTGCACCATACGAAATAGCAATCCTGCACCATACAAAATTACAGTCCTGCACCTCATACGAAATTTGATAGATGTTCGAAATTCTATTCTTCTGTGGTGACTTAAGCTGCGTATAGATAGTAGTTATGACTCCATAAATAAGTTGACCTATCACCATGAATTGTTGTGTCTCCACATATGAGCTGACTTGTCATTTAAATATATTTTGAGGCCGACATTGTTTCCTTCTTCATCATTTAGCAGGTAGACTTCTTCAAGAGGATTGTGCTTGTCTTGGAGGGTTGTTCTAGACACTAGGTTGACTCATAAATATTACATATATCTTCAAGAAGAACTCTTTACACATGATTTTGACTCTTTGACTTTCCTAGACCTATGGAATGAGCAAGATATAATTTATAAAAATAATATATCTTTTTCTTGACAAGTACAAATATCAAAATTACATTGACTAATACTGAACCTAGTTACACTTTTCTTCAACATTAACCTCTAGTTACCTCCCCCTTTGACATCAATGGCAAGGGGGTTGAAAAAATTTCCCACAATGGTGTTCATACAAGTGCCTAATTCTTTGAACAAATACTTTGACAAATATAGCTCAACAAAGTTCAAAGTTTTTCATGCTTGTAGCAAGCCTGTTCAACAACCACAACATACTTTTGAGGTGTTATCCAATAAAATCTCTGGATGACTGTAGTAAATAAGTCATATGCTGTAAGAAAAAGAAATTCAATCCATCCAAGGGCAATACTATTGGACATATGGACAAAGAGATAGAAAAGCTACTACTTTCTCTTCTTAGAATACATTTTTTTCATCCCATCCATTATTGAATATCCTTTGAGCAAAGAAATAATGTACATTTCAATGATCTTTGTTAAATGCAAGTCTTTCTCTCAAAGCAACCTCTTTAGACCAGATTTTACAAGGCAACATTTAACGAACAGACTTTGGGACTCCCATAACTTTAGTTAGGTGTTTCATATTGATATAATAATTGTTGTGCCATATTGATATAATAGTGAACGTTGTTGGCATTGGCATGTTGATATAATAAACCATGTTCCAATGCAATGAGCACAATTCTAATATCCCTTTAGCATTGGCATTGGCATGTTGATATAATAACCCATGTTACAATGCAATGAACACAATTCTAGTATCCCTTTAGCATTCTAATATATCACAATGGCTTGAACATGATATAATAACATGATGGAAACTTGAATAAACTTAATCCCAATTTATTCAAGGCTGTTTTGGCATTGACAATGGCATGTTGATATAATAACCCATGTTCCAATGCAATGAACACAATTCTAGTATCCCTTTATCATTCTAATATATTGCAATGGCTTGAACACGATATAATAACATGATGGAAACTTGAATAAACTTAATCCCAATTTATTCAAGGCTGTTATACTGGTGAAGAAGCTGTAGTATGATGTTGTTCAAGAAAACCATACAACGTGTTGTTGATTTCAGAGAGAATATGATGTCTACAAGGAGCGAGGAAAGAGGGAATATTTTGATTCCAAAAAGAAAAAAAACTAGCATAACCCTTCATTTCAAAATATCTTATACCGGAACTTAAACAAGCACATTGGCACTAACATTCCATATAAAATAGATGCCAAACAAAAGATGTAGTGAAGTTTTAGAGCATTTAGGTCCAGACATCGAATACCTAGTCAGCACCACAGATTTGGTGCGACCCACAATCATCTCATGCATTGTAAATAATGTTTTATGTTTTATTCTATCTTAATAAGCTCCTCCATTAATTAATAGTACGCTTCTTGCAGACTCTTGTCACAAGTGTGGCAACAAGCTTTCTGACATCAACAATATGGGTGAAGGAAATTTGGACAACAAATATTCGTTTCTACCAACCATGTTGCAACCAACAATGACATTTCTTATGCACCGCATATGTACATTGTTTCGGAACATCTTTGTCAAGGAATTAGTCCCCTTAGTTAACGCTGCTCAAAGCTTCAACTCACTTCTACCAAAATGTTGCTATCAAAACACATCCATGAGATTGAATGTCTTCGTTTAATGAATCCATGTGTTTTGTAGTTCCTACAATCTTTCTTCGCCACATATGACTGGTGTTAATAAGCTTGCAACATATTAGCATCGACTAGTTCATCAAATTCATTCTTCAATGCACATCCAAGCCGGATCTTTAACCTTCTATCTTGGTAAACGTGGAGAATACATTTCAATGTTGTTGTGCAACTAGGTGAACATAGATCGATCTGAGTCAACACTCATAGGTTTGCTTTCCAGGGCTGTGTGTATGTCGAGCTAAACCTAACTTGAATTGCAAGAAATATGATCAATGGATTCACGTGGATTTTTCTACTTCAACACTAATAGTCATTGTTGATTGCTGAGAGCCTTTGCACGGAAGTTTTGTTGGATGCAAGCATGACATTCAAGGCTATTATGGAAGTCATGGCGTGCAACTTGGAGTGAGGTTTCGAAGAAGCGTGGTTTGAAGGCATTATATTGTCTTGTAAATGAGACCGTTTTTATCAGTTAAGGCCACACCCTTCATCTACCAACAACAGAAATTGGGCAGTTGGTGATTTAGTCGAAGCAATTGAAAGTGAAGCAGGTTCTCCCTGACCTACAGTACCATGTTGAGTTTTCCAAAAATAAATCCGATAATATATATTTCACCAGTTCCATATATGTTCCATATATGTGTAGGGCTGTATTCGGAGAATGAAAATGGCATCTACCATTTCCATAGCTGTAATGCATCATGTATATGTAGATGCCATATGATGTGTAACTCTACCAACATGAATCTACGTTGCCACGATATTTTTTAAGATTGACTTTTAGAATGAATAGATCAACCAAACGGTCGTTTAATGAGTGCCATTGCTGTGATACAAACATTTCCACCACACGACGAATTAAGAGGTCAACACCTCCCCTTGAACATTCATTATGTCAATGATACATCATGGATGATATTAGGGCATAAGACCTTAGTTTCATGACTCCATGTAGTACACCATATGTTCATACAAGTGCGGCCATTGAAGCATATTGTTATAGACATTTTTGGGCACTACAATCCCAATCATAAATGTCCATAAACTAAGGGTTCCTAAGTCCCTAAAATTGTTGCTTCACTCCCTAAAATAACAAGGTCAGCTGATTACATCATCTCCCAGAAGTTCTCCACAGAAAACTGGTCAAAACTGGACCATACCGAATGCCCAGTGCAGAGGGTGCAATGCATATCACCTACTCAGTGTAAATGGTGCGATGCACACTGGAAAACGGGTGCGATGGACGAGAATAGACAAATGACAGAGACAGTTTGCGAGGTGGAGGATCATAGAATTTCTTCTCCTCTGACTCAATTCGCCTAGGGATGAGTAAGAGATCATCAATCTTCAAGTGAAATCAAGAACTATCAGAGAGAGAGGACACTAATCAAAAACTCAAAGGCTGACTCACCCCCCTACAATCATCCCTCATCACAGAGATCCAGAGGCTGGAATCTTGTATCTTGTAGAGAAGTGCTGTTGATTTCTTGGTGTAACATCATAGTGTTGGGTGATCTAAGCTTTGCATAAGGTGAAGAAGGTTTTCTTGCTGGAGGATGATGTTGGGTTAAAACAATTGGTTGTAATCCTCTTTGCTATTCTTGATATTAATAAAGCTATTCAAGTTTTCCTCCACATTCTTGTATGATTGATTGTATATGCATTTGTGTGGTCAATATATCTGGTACTGTATTGTTTATGACTGTAGTTCTTCGATAGTATTATGCTGCTTTGATTCCACAGGTGCTCTTTGAAGCTGGGTAGACGAAGAAGAAGCGGCGAAGATCTATCAAAAAGGAGAGGAACCAGTCAAGGAACCAAGCGCAAGACTGAGGTTGGTGTCCTTTGTTCCCCTCTTATCTAATTCTCATAAAGGAAAGCGAAAGTAGTTTTAACTTGTTTGTTTCTAAGATAGCTACTAGTCTTAGTGGGAATAGCAGCTCCAAGTGGACACTATTCCCGATAACACATATCTGCCATGTTATTCAGTCGCTTTGAAATTATTTCATGAATTAGTTATTTATTTTTTATTTTTTATTTTTTATTTTTTTTCAGTGGGGGAAGAGCATTCCCGCTGAAGAAGCAACATTTACATATATATTCGCCGAATGAGTGTGATTGCTGCGATACAAGCATTTCCACCACACGACGAATTAAGAGGTCAACACCTCCCCTTGAACATTCATCATGTCAATGATACATCATGGATGATATTAGTGCATAAGACCTTAGTTCTAGGACTCCATGTAGTACACCATATGTTCATAAGTGCGACTGTTGAAGCATATCTGCCATGTTATTCAGTCGCTTTGAAATTATTTCATGAGTTATTTTTTTAGTGGGGAAGAACATTCCCACTGAAGAAGCAACATTTACATATATATTCGCCGCAGCGAGGAGATACAACAGCCGAAACTGCGAAGCTAAATTTGAAACTGGGCCAGATCCATCACATCATACAAATAAGCTGCTGCCCAGCGTCACAATATTGAGAATCTAACACGGGTGGGGTGCAAGAAAGCAAACTGCCCCAACCGCGTGTACTGTGCACTCATGTGCATTTCATGAGTTATTTTATCCATCCAATGAAGCTTGGTTACATAATGTAGAACAATTTTCTTCATAATATTTGCCAATACTGCAAAATTTGTGCCATAAATTTATTCCTTACACATACTGATAGCACAGAAGGCATTATTTTTTAGAAACAGGCATTTTCGACATCGATGATGTGTTTGTTGCACTTCAACAAAAATTTAACATAGCCCTGTCCTCCAACCTATACAAATGCAATGGAATCTTGATTATTACTTGAGTAACTCATACAGGTGTCTTTAGGCTTACGATTTTTGATACCAAACGATCCTTTTATGAATGTGATTGCAGTAATCTTGTTCTGGAATACTCAGTGCATGTCTCTAGAAACTTTCAAGCAACGTCCTTCTGCAATACACCTCCTACAACTTCTGGCACACATTCATCTCATAACGCACTTTTGGCAACTGATTTAGCTGATTTCTCATGTTCAAATTGTAACAACCTTTACTGACCCGTCAGCCAAATGTAACACACATCATCAATCCTCTGTCTATTCTATCCATAACATTTCCAATCAAGTATTGACCATGTTCAAACTTTGAACGCTATCTCTCCAAGCTACAACCTTCTGAACGCTGCTGTATTGTCTTGATGCTGAAAATTTTTATTATAACGTTATGCATGATCAACCAATGACTTGAACCCTGTCAATTACAATGAATGCTACCAACATGAATAATGAAAGTTGTATTGTAATGTGTCCCATATGAACACATCTAGAATCCCATTCAACAAACTTTAACGCATAATAATCTGTCAAAGCACCATAATATTTTGTGGCCTTTTGTCCTCTGGTAGTCCCATGCATTTCTGTCATGCGTTACCTGTCAGATCCCTTTACTGCACTTTATCCTTGATAGCATACAGAGTTCATTCTTGTCCATTGATCTTGTACATAAACCATCTAATCATTTCCCACAATCTAGAGGCCGCTGGGGCACAAAACCCTAAAAAAAATTGTATGTAATTCCATCAATGCCTCACTATAAACTCATGCTTGGTCTCACACTTTTGTTATTCCATTAACGCTTCATTCCAAAGCCTTTTATCAGCACTACCACCAACGTTTTGTGCCAATGCTCCTTTAACGTTCCTTATATAACACTTTGTTATAATATAAAAGAATGCTGCGTTAATATCATAAATTCTTGGAATACATGAATGTTTCCATAATACCACTGTGTTAATAACGCTTTTTTATAATATACATGAATTCTTTGTTATACTTGGAATTATGCTTGTAGAATGCTGCTTGGAGTACTGCTTTGAATACCAGCGCGTTAATACTTGGAATGTTGCGTTAATGCTTGGAATGTTGCTTGTAATTTTAGCTCAATGCTGCCTTGTAGTACTGCTACCCGAATCAGTGTTCTCAAAACGCTGCTACCAATACAATATCAACCTTTTTAAAACGCTGCTACCAATACAATATCAACCTTTTTAAAGTGATTAAAGAAAACAATCATCTCCTCTTCTTCTCTGTGGCAATGTTCCAAAATCATTGTTACCCTATGTTGTGAAATATATCTTTTCATTTGTCGCGGTGTATGGTTGCAATAGGCCTCTCCCCATGTGATTGATAATATCATATCTGAACAAAATTGATTTCATTGTTGCCTATATATATATATATATATATATATATATATATTTTTGTTTACTTCACGATCCCCATGTTAATGTGCTTTCATTGGTAAATGGCCATATCTAGTGTCTTTGAGTTTTCCTATGCCCAAAATTTATTTGCACCGGAGGGAACACAATTTCCGCTTTGCCTACTTATCTGATGGTTTGGTTATATGATATCAATCATCGACAACTTGTCTCTGATGGTTTGGTTATATGATAACAATCATCAGCAACTTGTCTTTGCAGATTCGTATTTGAACCATATACTTTAGGAATGTCTTTCTCCAGGACATCTACAAAAAAAAAAAAACTTTATTATTTCAAACCCTCTAATGCTTTCTACTTTCATCCCTTTCTCGCAACTCAATATACCTTCATCTAACTTCATATATCCATTTTCTTTATAAATATCACTATGATTTTAACTTGTTTCTTTTATAGCTTTTAGAGTTTTGCAGCTATTGTATTTTGAATATTTTTATGTAACGTGCAACAACTTGTGTAGAAATCACCTTCCTTTTTGTTGAAAGATGTGTAGGTAGTGCATGATTTTCAATGCGGTCCTGCAAACACATTTCCTTTTCAAATTGGAACTGAATATAGTCATCATTATTTTTTTCATCAAGATTTTATTGTAGAAACAATTCAACATATAATAAATTATCAAAGAACTTGTTGTAGCGGCTACAACCGCCCTCCAAATTTTTGGCCTGCACCAATTTCAGAGCCTCCCTTGGAGAGTTCGCTTGATGACTGCACACAGTTGGGTTTACTCAGTGAGCTCGTGTGAGTCTTTACATCCACCTTGCTTGTTCATTGCATTCAAGTCTTTGCATGTTGATGTCCAAGTCATGCTTGCGACCATGTTCTAGTTATGCTCAAAGTCTTCGCTTCGTATGTGTTTGTTGTGTTTGCCATGAAAGTATCTGTCGCACTCACACACAGAGTCACATTCATTGTCGTGCAAGCATCGTCTCGATCAATGAATGATCAATCACGAGTGTTGCGGTTGTTGCTTACACTGTCGGTCAGTCATGTTGAACATGTGTGTCTGGATGGTTGACGTCGTTTCGTCGTTAAGTCATGCGAGTGTGTGTTCGTATGACCACCTATGCACCTTTCGATTGTTCACACACTTAGTCATTTTTGTTGAAGTTCTGATGACCAAACTTCTCACTGACAGCCGGACCATCACCCCGCCTTCGAATCGATCAATTGTCAACCAGAGCAATGCATAAGCACCAAACTAGTCTTTCCATGTTGTGCTGCCCGCAAGAAATCTCAATCAACTCTCATTCTGGCCTCTCGGACAGTCAGACCCGACATTCACCAGGGGATCGACTCCCCTCAAAATTTGCAAAGAGGCCATTGAATTCACCCATTCAAATAGCTAAGGACATTGTGTAAACAGGCTGGATAGACATCGAGTGCCCGTCCCTGTCTCCTTCACAAAATTGCGCAGTTTTCCTAGTCAGTCATCCGGACAATTGACCGTCTTCTCAGAAATTGCGCAGTGCTCATGAATAGGCCTTTTACTTCCCATCAGTCAGCTCAGCTTAGAAATTGCGCAGAGATGATCAGCAGGCTAGCCTCCTGGCCTCAGTGCAGTTTTCCCAGCCATCAGCTCCTAGCAGCAGACTGCCTGCTCCCTCCAAGAATTGCGCAATTTCTGTTGCCAGTGACTGAGCAACCAACTGCCAATTCCCTCTGAGAATTACATAGTTTTGGTTGCCAGTGACCCCAGCAGTCAACTAATAGTTCCGTTTGGGAATTGCATAGTTTCAATTGTTAATGACCCCAACAACCAACTAGTAGTTCCCTATGGGAATTGCGCAATTTTGGCTGCCAGTCTCCCGGGAAGTTCCCAAGAAAAAATGTGCAATCCCTACCTCTTAACCCTTCATGTAGCCCGGCCCATTCGTCTGGAAAATTGCGCAAATCTCTGTGATGCAGGAAAGTGTTCCCTCTGCGGACAGAGGCAACCCCTCTAGCCCTAGAGTGGGTCTAGTCACAAACAAGGACAGATCAACAATAGCTTTTGTTAAACAGTTAGAGTTGGAGGCCTACCTCTTCCAGTGGTCGATGGAGTTCCGTTGCGCTGCTCCAGATTTCGCTTTCTTCTCCTCAATGAGTGATCAACCTGAAACAATGCAAAAGAAATACAAGGAATCACGTAACCATAAAACAACAATAAACTATTTACTCATAAACTCAAGAAGTCATGAGCTATCAAGTACATTACATACAAGACATAGGAAAACATCATTGATTGTATTAATAATGAAATAAGAGCAAGCTTACAACCAAAGTCTTGACATCACAAGCCTTCTCAGAGGAATCCAACCAAAATGTTCTTTAAGCATTCACTCTTTGAAGATGGATCTCCCAACATACAAAGGTCTCTCTCTCACTCATAAGTTTGACATGAAATCAAGGGCACTTCACAACCTTCCCTAAGCTATCAACACTCTCACACTTATCACACTCACACCAGCTATCTATCAAAAGCACTAACAACACTGCTCAAACCAAGAATTTACCAATTAGCTCATCATATCAAAGGTGAGTGTTTAAATAGGAGAAGGAGTCTCCATGAAAGGTGGAAGAGGGAGCTTATCATCAAGGAAGGTAGCACAATTGACGGAACTGCCATGCCAGGGAAAGAAGGGTGACACAAACTAGGCCAACAACCAGGTCTGGAGTCATCCAGAAGGCCGACTGTTGGAACAAATTCGCCCAATCTGTCTCATCGCCGGTACATAACTGAGAGTCAGCGCTGACATCGTGAGTTATCAGTTTAGCTAGTCAGATCATTGCCGAAGATAATAAGAAACCTCGCGTTGGGGTATGAAATCGGGCCATTGTGGGAATCAGATGTACTTTCTCGCTGGCAGTGCGGTAGGACTATTTAAGAGCGCATTTATTAAGCCCACAGTCGTGATGAGGCAGATAACTTAGTAAAAGTGGGTCAATTCGTAGCATAAGAGAGCATGAGCATGTTTGATCTAGACACATGACACAGTAGATGGACTGGGAGTGAAGGCAGTGACAAATTACTGTGTAACAGATGCCCTCTAAAGTATGAAGCTCGAGAGAGTGGAAGGGGTGAAATGCTTTATAGAACTGGCTGAGTTGGAACACCATCTGGAAGGACCTGTAAGTGCAAGTACAACTGATATCTCTGATAGTGAAATACATGTAGTCTAGGCATGGACGCAGCCATCCAAAAGACATACGAACTAGGTTTGTGGTATGGACGCAGCCATCCAAAAGACATACGAACTAGGTTTGTGGTATGGACGCAGCCATCCAGCTAATGAGACAATGATAATGATAAAGGTATGGTGGCAGCCATCCATAAAGACTCAGGTATGGTCGCAACCATCCATCAACGAGTCATGTATTCATGAACCAACCCACGCAGCCCGAACATATGTGATCTGAATTCGGGGTCTTGAACCCAACCGATCATAGTACAACTTCTAACATGCGAATAGAAGTGCTGAAGTCGAGCATGGTAGAAAATCATTTGATTACCGGTCAATGATGGAAACCGTTAACAAGTGCAAGAGAAACCACCAATAATGCCAATGGTCCTCAAGGTACTTTCCAGTACAATCCACTAAGTGTGAAGAATGAGCTGAAGTCAAACACTCGTGGAATCACCCAATCGGCGATCGATGATGTAAGTCGACCATCAGGCACGAAGAACTTGCCATTGAGGCATGCAAGCTCCAAGGTACCAAAAGGTATCTCTAGATCAATCTCTTGGATAATGAGTTGAAGTCGACAGGAGACGATCCGTCACGGGAGGGCCATAATGTTTCCCCCATCAACGACACGAGACAAATTAGAACAAGTGGTAGATGGTGAAATAGAGTATCAGAGGAAAAGGTGAGGATGTAAACTATAGAAGGATTATACTCTTGAACATGTCGGCGACACGACTCCGGAGGGTGGCAGCATTCAGGTACCGAAGGATCAGAGGCTATGATGGAGACAACATGAATCCGATGGAATGCGGCTAAATGACAACCCAAACCAGTGGCAGGCCAAATGACGATATATGGCTATCCCAACCCGACAAGAAGCAGATGTGTCGATGTTCAAGAGTGACAAGCTGCCATAAACAATCAATGATGTTTTTCCAAATTTTCCCCCACCATTGCTGGCGAGTACCCCAATTATTTTTGAAAAAAAGCTTGAAGGGGATAGCATATGCTTGTGATATAAGTTCAAACTTCGGCCGAATCCAACCTAGTAATAGTTTAATGAGCCTTAGGGAGGAGAAGCTCGAGTCTCGTCATGGTGACGAGTCCAATGTCATCACGGTTTAACGAGTCCGACATAGGTAAAACTCGAAGTCTTTTTTTCATGTTTAGGGAGTTTGAAAAAGACATGGAAAAGAAAACTCCAAGGGGGGTCCTTTTTCGTAAAGTTGTGTCTATCGAGCCCGAAAAAGTATAAAATGATACTCGAAAGAATCGCTTGACCATTATGATCAAGGAATACTTTTCGTGATTAGTGGTCTTGACCCAAAAAAGTAGAAGAGCGATTGAAACCACGTTGTTTCGTAATCGATAATGAGCCTGAAACGGCAAAAACCCGGCAATCTTTTCTCGTTTACACGGTCGAAAAAGAGCTTAAAGCAGACCGCCTCTCATTTTGTTTAACGAGTCGAAAGGAACAACTCGGCTATCTTTTCGTTTTTTGAGTCGGAAAAGAGCATTAAAGATGACTTCACAGACCAAGTGTACACGTAACTCCACCACCTGTTGTTCTGCACAAGAACACGTCAAACGTAAAATTGATTCGACATAAATAATGCGGAAACATATTTA
Source organism: Pinus taeda (assembly GCA_000404065.3). Taxonomy (NCBI): domain Eukaryota; kingdom Viridiplantae; phylum Streptophyta; class Pinopsida; order Pinales; family Pinaceae; genus Pinus; species Pinus taeda. Next base: position 110,921 of record APFE030212626.1, on the reverse strand, counting down.
AAACCAAAATTCCAACCTAACCATGTAAAAGTGGTAAAAAGACCCACATTATAAAGTGCATTTTTTTAAAATATTTTGAAAAATTACTATAAAAAGGGGGTAAACCAACTCATTTTTACCATTTGCACTATTGAATTCACCATTGGAGATTTTGGAGTGCCAACCAGTGCTAACTTCCTGAGCTGATTGCAGCCTCATCAGTTGATGGTTCACCACGAAACTTCGACCAAGTAAGTAGTCGTTCTCATGTGTTTCATTTCATTGGTTTTTTCATGCATTTGATCATCGGGCATGCAAGTTTGGGCGAATTTTTGAATCGCCATCTGCCGCTCGGTCATCGCGGGTATACCGCTCAGGGTCTGCGCTGACCGAGCATAGCTTGCATGTAACGCACCCCGATCATCGCGAAAATATGGTGTACTTCTGCATTGACCATGAAAAATTTGAACTATGAACTTCGCGTCAGCGCGACTGTTTTAAAAACAGCCGCGCTGGCGACACAAAACTATATTTTTATTTGAACTATGGATCAAATTTGATAACCGAAGTTCTAATTCATTTTATTTTCATTGTGCAGGGCATTATGGCTTATGTTTGGCAGGAGCGAGTTCATGATGCCAATGATGAGGATGCTTTTGCTAATGCCGGATGTCAAAATGCTCTACGTGAATGTAGACTTCTCAAGTTCTTCCTGACTTTGCATCTTCGATCACAACTCGATTTACTAGAGCTAATAATCTGTGCATGGAACCTGACGGACAATAAATTCATAATCCGTGGCCGAGATATCAAGTTCGGTGCAACGGACGTGTACTTTTTGATCGGATTGTCCCATCGAGGTGAGAGGCCGATCTTAGAGGGCCAACATCCTGGGGGTGAGTCACTAGAGATGTTAATGGCACGAGTGTGCCCTTGGGCACATAAGTCAAAGAGCGGGAAGGTGGCAATCCCGACAGTAGAGGACATAGTCCTTCGTGTAGTTCTGTTCATGGTGACTAGGGCAGCGGGCTCCCAGGCACAACATGAGGCATCGAAGACTCATCTGCGGTTAGCTCTCGAATGCCTTAATCCGACCATGTTTGACTGGGCAGGGGTAGTGACAACAAATATGAAGAGACAACTCAACAACTATCGTCGAGGAGAGATGAAGCAGTTTGGTTATCGATCCATCTTGATTCCGCTCATGCTGGAGCGGGTGTCGGCACTACAGTTGCAAGACATGGTCTTCGATGCACCCAAACCACACGAGCCCAGGATCACACGATGGGCTCACGTCATGCCACGAGGAGGTGGCGGATGCCCAGTATCATGGGGGGCGATGTTCTGTGAGTGGCTGGAGCACCAGGTTATCTTTGTTGAGGACTGGCCATACGCTGGGATAGACTTCCACGGAGATCCCAACATGCAGCTACCTCCCGGCGAGTAGTGGGATGATGGCGGTAAGGCACTTGATCACGTGATTTTTATATTTTTATCTTTTATAATGTTTTTGGATTTTTTCATGTATACGTCATAATGAGGAACTCTATGGTGATTGTAGATGTGGGACCAATGAGACCCGTAGGGCTGGCTCCAGAGGCGCGGAGGGACGCGGAGGGCATCAGAGAGCTAGCCTTGGCTCCTCCAGTTGATGCTTCGGTAGAGGCAGTGGCCCGGAACCTTGAGGGTCTGACAGCGGGTATCCCAGATTACATGGGGATTAAGGAGGTCCCCATAGAGTTACAGATCCACACAGTGGGAGTGATTCCTAGGCTGCACCGTTTATTGAGATGGGTTGCATGAGCGGTGGTGTGCTACAGGGAGCGCAACCCACCACAGTAGACACCTAGGTTTTATCCTGCTAATTTTTTGAGAGGCATGTGTCTCAGATGTATGGAGAGCACATACTCTATTTGGACATATACATTTATTTTTTTGAGCGCCCCGGTGCGCCACATGATATATATATATATATATATATATATGGTTCATTATTGTGTTTTAAATGCTCTTATATGCTGTTTTGATTACATGTTACACAAATGTCTGTCTAATACATAATTGGCTAATGCATTAGTTAACGTGTTTAATCGTCTTGGAATGTATTGATATGTGATGAAATCAAAATTCCTTTCTAACAACTTGACACGTAAATACAACCTTAGAATCCACTAATCTCTAATGGAATAATGCCCATTAAGTTGGTGGACGACAAGCTGAAAGTCTAGATTCACAACCGATGCACGAATACCGAGGTTGAGAGCCTCGGTCAATAGTTCGATAACAACACTATATTCAGCGACATTGCTTGTGGTACAACCTAGACAAACACCTTGAAGGTCTACTAACTCACTGTGAGGATCGTAGATCACCCATGCCGTGGAGGACAAGTTGCGTGTACTACGGAAGGCACCATCAGCGAAACCAATGTAAGGCACACCAGACATCTACATGCGAAGCAAAAAAGACACAATAAGCGGCAATCATGCCTACACACCAAGCAAAAAACATGCAAGCACACATACCACACACCACACCTATGTACAAATCAGAGTGCATGGGATTCATGCATAATATTTTTTCAAATAAAACCCATTCCAGGGCTTATCCAGAGGGTTCCCTTCATAATCAATCAGCTCGTAGGCCCCTTTTTGCAAAACACGCTTTACAATATAAGGCACATGCCACATAGGTTCGAATTTGCCTGCCCCCAGCTTATCATTCGCTTGATCATAAAGCAGGACTAAATCTCCTTCAACAAAAGAACGAGGATGAACAGTATGATTGAAGTGAGTTTTCACTCTCTTCTTCAATGCTTCAATAGCTAGAGAGGCTAGTTGATGGGTCTCGTTTAGTCGCTCTAGGTAGAGAAGGCGTTCTTCTACCAAAGTAGTGTTGGGGAGTAATTCGACAACTAATTTCAAAGAAGGGATCTCACACTCAATTGGAAGGGTAGCCTCCAGACCGTAAACCAATTGGAACGAGGTGAACCTGATGGCATCCTTCACTGAAGTTCGGTAGGCCCATAAGATGGAGAACAACATCAAATGCTAGTTGGACTTGTGCATGCCAACAGTGTGTTGAAGCATTGTATCTAGAACCTTGTTGACAACTTCCACTTGACGGTTGGCCTGAGGATAATATGGTGTTGAGCTATCATGCCCAGGCCTAACTGGGTTGTTAATTCAGTCATCATATGATTACGAAAATGCTTGTCGTGATCAGTGACGATAGCCTGAGGGACTCTGAATCGTGAAATAACATGATTGAACAAAAATTGCGTTGATGTGTGACCGTCTTCAGACAGTGTAGGCATCACCTCAGCCCATTTTGTGAAATAATCGACGACAAAAATGATATACCCATGCCCCCCGACCGAGCGAGGGTTACAGGTCATATAATCAATGCCCCATTTGGCAAAAGGGTCGACGGTAACAACAGGGTACAATGGAGCAGGAGGCGTGTGCATTTTCCATTGGTAGATTTGGCACTCATGACATGAACGGATGGCAAGAATGCAATCCTTAAAGATGGAGGGCCAAAAGTAACCAACACGGAGAATATTTTGAGCAGTGGCATATCCGAACATGTGACCACCACAAGCACCAGAACGGTAGTCATTTAGAACTTGTTCGGCTTCCTCGAGTGTTAAACATCGACGAAGGACAGAGTCAGTGCCGAGTCGGTACAGGGTGTCCCCAATAATGCGATAAGGTTGAGACTGATGGCGGATCCACTGCCTAGCGTCTTTGGACAAATCGAGATGAAAAGAGGACGTCTGGAGATAGACAATAATGTACCCATACCACGGGTCGAGGGTGATGATCAAGAACAGAGTTTCATCTGGGATATGATCCTCTGACCGAGAGGGTGCGGTACCAGACGTCAGAGAGCAAAGCAATTGAGCAAAGACGAGGGACTTCTTAGACTTGGTAGTGGTGAACTCCAATTCGAACTCTTGGAGGATAACAATCCACTTCAAGTATTTACCCCCCAGTAACTGACGTGACAAAATGTACATCATCGGGTTGCAATCAGAAATCACCGTCATTGTACGCAATAGTATGTAATGGCAGAAACATTGGATGGCGCAAACAACGGCCAATGCCAACTTCTCAACATGGGCATAGTGAGTTTCCGTATCAAGTAAATTGTGGCTAAGATAATAAACGACATGCTCCACACCATCATCATCATCTTGAACAAGAGCCATGCCGATAGTGGTGTTAGCAGCGGCTAAGTAAAGAGTGTAGTCTCGGTGATAGTCAGGGGGACGCAACAGAGGAGCGGACACAAGGAGAGCCTTGAGGTGCTCGAACGACTCTTGGGTGGCAGCATCCCAATGAAAAGGAATTTCGCACTTCAACAGTCGTGTATAGCCCTTATCCACTTTGGCATAATTCAGAATGAATCGTCGTAAAAAATTCGCTTTTCCCTGCAAACTCTACAATTGTTGCAAAGAAGCAGGGGGAGGAAGATTCAGAACGGCTTCGACTTTAAGAGGATCCAAACGGATACCCTCTCGGGAGACGATGAACCCGAGAAGTCTGCCAGACTCGACACAGAAGACACACTTATGGGGATTGAGCTGAATACGATAGTGTCTACAACGGAGAAAAATTTCGCGAAGATGGGTGGGATGGTCTTGACGCCTTACCGAATGAGCCAAAAGGTCATCCAGGTAAGGTTGCACAATGTGCTAAATATCATGGAATGCATATGACATTGTGCGTTGGAAGGTGGCCCCGGTATTTTTTAAACTAAAAGGGAGTTTCTTATAAGCGAAAGTGCCCCACGGATAGATAAAGGCGGTCTTGTGTTGATCGGCGGGGTTGATATTAATCTGGTTATAACCAGAAAAGCCGTCCATGGATGAATATATTTCACTCCCGACACACTCATCAATGAGCTGGTCAATGAAGGGTGTGGGGAAATTATCTTTGGGACAAGCTCGGTTAATATCATGGTAGTCAACACATACCCTAATAATGCCCTGTTTTTTAGTGACAGGGACAATATTAGAGACCCAGTCTGTGAGCGGGATGGGGTAAATAAAACCAGTCTTGAGAAGCTTTTCCACTTCCACCTTAATAGCTGCAACCTTTCAGGGGTGAAAGGGGCGTAGACGCTGTCGAACAGGCTTAGCACCTGGATAAGTAGGTATCTCATGCACCACAATATTGGGATCAATGCCAGGCATCTCTTCATAAGACCAAACAAACACATCACGAAATTCATGAAAAAGACCTGTATAGAGCTGAATCTCCTTTGGAGTACAAGTTACTCCAACATGGATATGCTAGACAATCCCTGGTTTAACAGAGAGGTCGATAGGCTGGGTTTGCGTGATGTTTCCCATATTCCCTTCAGAGGAAAACACGAAGCAAACCGCTCAAGACAAGCAAGCATTTCCCGATGGGTAGGGAGAAACGAGGAATGATGGTGATGATTAGGCCAAGGGGGTTCCTCAAAAGACATGGTCCCAATAGTCACTTCATCAGAAGGAAAAAGTTCCTGTAACGGGTCCGAAGAAGCGGTATCTCCCAGCCAAGGGGGTTGTACATATGAGTCAAGAGCTCTGCTCAAAGGAGAAGGTTCAGAAGATGGAGCCGATGCTGAAACAATTTCGACGTAGTTGAGCTCGACAAGACTCAACGACATCTCATCACCCCAGAAGTCAATCTGATCAGGAGGGGGGAGCACCCATGGATCAGAGCAAATAGAAATCATGTTAATGGGATTGATGTTGGGAGGTGGGAGTGAAAAAACACCCATAAGGGCAGGATCTTTAAAGAGTTCGGCTCCCACACTCTCAAGCAGAACTGAGGTATGCTCCACAAATGGTACATTGCCATTGGAGGAAGAGGCGAAGAAGGAGAGCTGGTCTACGGTGACAATCTTCCCATGATGAGGGAAACGAATGACACGGAATAGAGATGAGGTGACGGCTCGTATGGCGTAGGTCCATCTTCGTCCTAAAAGGAGGTTATAAGTTAAATTGGCATCGACAACTTCAACCTTTACTTCGATCGTCTTCCCTTCCAATATAATGGGCAAGCGTTGGAGGATACCATAAGGACACGACTCTCTCCCATCAAAGGCTTCCAGGGTCATAGGAGACTGGCTTAGAGTCGGAGAACCAATAGCCTTCGAGCAAGCAACAGACATTATGCAAGTTGAAGCGCCTTCATCAATGACAGTACGATGAATCGTTTTGGAATTGATGATGACATCAATAAGGAAGGTAATTTGGTGAGGTAGCCTCGGTATATGACTTTCCAGGTCAAAAGTAATCAAATCTGAGTCAGCCAGGTCAATGCCACCGATGGCCGATAGAAAAGACTTCCTCTAAGAGGGGTAGCTCTGGAGAACTTCTAATGTGGACATAGCCGACGGAGCCTGGACTAAGTCCTCAATGATGCTATAGTGCTGAGCAGCTCGAGCATTGGGGTTGTATAAAGATTTCCGGAGTACACCTTTAGGAGGAGGTCAGATGACTGTTTTAGTGCTAGGTCGCTCAATATGAAGGGGACCAGAACTGGACGGAGGAGCACTAGAGGGGACCTCAAGCTCCTTCCCAGCAGGCGACATATATTCTTTTGCCTGGGTACTAACATGGATAGGAATTGTCCCAGCCATAAATACCTAAGAACCAAAGGGAGAAGAGGATTGAGATGGATCAACCACCATTTGAGTTTGTTGCGAAGGGAAAGGCTCTTTGAGCACGATAGGAGTTCCAGGGGCACCTTTCAAAAAACGACCAACTTCGGACCGCCTTGGGCAATCTTTGGTGTAGTGATACTCATCATAGATAAGGCAAGGATACTTGGGCTTGCGTTTGGCACCCTCCTCGGGTGGAGGTTTAGGGGAATCCTACTTCGGCTATTCAGATTTATTCTTCCCTTTCCCCTTCTTTTTCCCTTTCGAGGATTTGTCTGTCGTGGTGGACTGGACGACATTTACCTCGGAAGTACTATTAGCATTGGACACACCCTGAGAAGTGTTTTCACTTGAAGCATTCTGCTTTTGTTTCCCAGAGTTCGTGGAAGATTTCTTAGAACGTGGATTTATAGAACCAATGACACCATCAACAGAGGGTGTCGGCGGAGCTTTGGGAGTTCCAGGTCTCGGAGCATCAGGAAAATAATCATATAAAGTACTAGACTGGGAATAAACCAAGTCAAGGTATTGAGCATGCGCGATAGCTTGCTCTTTAGTTACGCACGCTCCCATCGCAATGTCCCTAGCTATTGGACCGACAAATGAGATTGTAAACCAGTCAGTCAAAAGCTAATCGGGAATCCAAAACTTAATCAAACGGCGACGTCATCTCTATTCATGAATGTGATCGGAGATATGCGTGGCCGTAGTTTGTTTTAAGGACATCAGGAGATGCGTGCGCGTTTCATAGCGAATCGACACCTGAAAATGAGTTAAGAATGCCATAGCTAACGAGTTGAAGTCCTGAAAAGATTCATGAGCTAATTTGATATACCACTTAGCAGCAGAACCAGTGAGAGTCCATTGAAAGAGGCGAAGTCAAATTGAATCATCAAGCCATGAGTTTGACGAACACCATAGATGATACGTCATAACATGAGCCTGGGGATCCTCCCCAGCTTTACCATCAAACTTGGGATAGTCACCTGGAATTTTGGTTGGAACTGGTGGCCAATATGAATTATGAAGAATGGGATCATTGGTCAGTTTAGACACGTCTGACAATTCCAACATTGCTAAAAAGGGTGATATAAGATTTTGGTAAAATGTGTGTGGTATTCGTTGCTTTGTCTCATGTTTCGAGTGAACACTTTATGTCTCTGTAGATGGGTGAAATGTTCGCCTGAACATTGGGCACAATAATGAACACCACACAAAGTTTTCCAAAAGCTTACATCAACATCAAGTTAACAACTATAAAAATCTTCATGCCTAAATATTTATTAATATTTTTCTTTGTAAATACATACTAATTCATTATTATTATTCAAAAAAATAATGATATTTAAAATAATTTATTAATCGTTTTTAAAGGTAGATGTTATTTGGTTTCAAACCATTACTTATTTTGTTATGTGTAAAGAAAGAACAAGTTCTAAGTTTTTACCTAAAAGTTTTACAACGTCAATTAAAAACTTGAAGTCTCATAAATATTTAATAAATTTTCTTTTAATACATTCTAATTCATTATATACAAAATATGAATTAAAATAATTTATACGTTTTTAACAGTAGATTTTTTTGTACATACATACTTATTTTGTTATGTTAAAGAAAACATCATAGCCTATTAAAATAATTTTAACATTATTTCATTGAATATATATATTATTTAACCTTAATCACATGCATGAAGTTAAAGGCTTTTGTGATGTGAATAACTTTGATTTAATTCTTATAGATCCATCACAATGTGTTATTCAAGCCAACAAGTATGGCTCATCTTCATAAATCTAACTAGGCCTAATTGAATAAATACATGAGAGATACTAAGGAAGAAACCTAACAAAAAGTAAAAAAATGGGTACAAAATCAATGAACGTTAGGTCAAATAAACATTCAAAAAGTAAATTCCAAAAAATTATTAAGATAAACCCTAAAAACAATGAATATAACCTGTAATAACTTAAAAATATATATAAAATGAAGGTTAATCGTAGAGGAGACAAATTAGATATAGGCATAGTCTAACTAATAGATGAAAAGGTTTTTTGGTCAAAATCTCGCAATAAAATTTCTAGTGAGATTGTGATTTCTTATTGTTTAAAATACACTTTTGACTACACCAATGGATTCACCTTGAAAAACCCTTGAGTCACTCAATATTTGCAAATTAAATAAACTGATGGTTTTTAAAAATTTGTACTAGATTTTGAATAAAATTGACTACAAAAAATATTCAAAAATAGATAATTTCATCTAATTAGTTAGACTACTCGATTTAAAAAAAAAAAAAAAAAATAATTATTACTTATATATATATATATATATATATATATATTATATAATATATATATATATATATATTATATATATATTATATATATATATATTATATATATATACTATATATATATATATATATATTATAATTTTAGGATCAAACAAATAAAACCTAAAAGGAAAGTAATGTAGAAGTAATCATTAAAAAAAAAAGTTCAACTGAAATTAAAAAATAGATAACAAATAAGATCAACAAAGAATTGTAAATATAAGCCAAATGAAAAGAAAGGATTAATTATAGAGAATAAGTATCAAGAGAATCTTCAGGAGGAAGCAAATCTCGGAGTAAGGGTGGGAATCTAGTTCTTGCTGATTTTCCGAATGTCATCTATGTTTAACAAGATTCTTAACGATGGAGACTCACTCCACTTTATCATGGAGATTTTTAACTTGTAAATAGGCTTTGTTACAATAACATGGCTTAGTAATACTACATAACCAAACAACCATAACTCATATTCATATCACATATGAGTTGTTTTTTCTTAATCAATTTAATTAAATGGATAGAAAAGGCATAACTACTTTTGAGAGGAATCTCATCCTTTTATTTGTGATTACTACCAATAATATTCTAAAATATTTTGTGAAGGTTAAATCCCTACCATCCACCCAATAATTATTGATTATTAAATTAATTTTTATTTGTTAACAAAAATGAGTAGTTTTGTTATTAAGTCTACACCTCGTTGCAGCAAAATACTCAAGAGATGGTTACATGGTTTTTTCATACATTTATTTCTTCCAGGAAGAACTAGAGAAAAATACCAAAATTTCACATTGGAAGATTGCTACTACAAAATATTGACGTACACCATAACATTGGCAGACATAAAGTCTATCAAACTAGCCTAACAACAAAACATATTTACATGGGGAATTCATAAATTGAAGGGAGAGTGTTCATTTGTCAAGGGTCTATTAAAATTGATTAACAAATGTCTTGGAAGTTGGATGGGAGCATTGGTTGTGGAGCTCTGATTTTCATCTGTTTCAAACTACAGTTAAAGCTCATTTAATTGTCTATGCAAAGTGTCCACTTTGTCTTCCTGACGGTTGAATTTGGAGTAGAGAGATTGAATTTCTTCTATGAGGAACATAATTGTGTTTAATTGATGATGAACAATCCATTACAGGTTTAGGATCTCAGTGGGAAGGTACTCAACTTGTTGTGGTTGTTTATTGCCTTTGTTGCCACCAACGATGCTAGAGGGGTCCTGCCAAAGTTCCATCATGCAAATTACACCAGAATAGAGCCAGTGGTTAGGGTGGGACTATTGTTGGAGGGTCTCGAGCTCAACATAATAGATGTTAGGAGGGTTAGAAAACGGGAAAAAGGCCAAGGGGGCAATTTGGGACAACCAAGAAGCCCCTTAGGGGACCAGAGTGGCACAAGATACTAAGTAGGAGAGTGCCCGAGTGCAAGAATAAATTCAACAAGACCAAGGGACCTCTTATGGAAGCCCGAGTTGAGGTTGAATTCCCGACTATAGAGTAGGAATTTTAGATATTTCCATAGGCCTAAAATGACCCACTATGCACCTCGTCAAACAAATATGGGTAGAAGGGCATAATTGAGAGAGAATTTGACCTCATGTTCTAGCAAAGAGAACCTCAACACCTAAGAATTTCCTAAACATCTCGAACCTCCACCTGGTGACTAGAATTGATATGCCTTTCTCTCTTCAGAGTATTGGTGCAACGAAATACCCCGAGTAGTACCATAGTCGAAGCTAATGAATATTTTCCTATCAGAGTTATTTTCCCAACTCAAGCCATTAATCCAACCATGCCATAACATGTGCAAGTGCCATGGAGGCCATAACCAAGATATCTTATCTTCTTCCATCAATTTAACCCCACTACCGAACCTCCCACACACTGCAAAAATCATCTCACCATTAAATTTCACCAAAAACCACCACCTCGAAGCCATTAAAGGTTCAGGTGTAGGATATGGGATTTGGTTACGACATTGACTATTGAAAACATTTGTTGTAGTGGCTAAAACAACCCTCCAAAATTTTGACTTACCTTCGTTTTGGAGCCTCCCTACCAACCATCCTTAGCAGCATGTCTTGCACTATCCAAGTACATAGGTTTCAGCTGAGTTTCAATGGCTTACTAGCCTATGTTGGTTAACTTATTTGCCTCCCACCCGCAGGCTGACATTCCGAACTTAACCATTTTATGGATGAGGTTCTCACCTAGAAAATTGTGCAATTCTAGAGGGGAACCAACCTTCCCTCTAGTAATTGCACAATCCAATTGGGCTACCTGTTGGGCTCCAGAAATCCACAATCTAGCCAGGCAACCTTCCCTCTAGAAAATGTGCAATTCAGTGCAACATTGGGCTTCAGCTTAGAAAATGCACAATTTTGTCTGACATCCAGGGCTTTAGTCCAGAAATTGTGCAATTCAAGAGGGACAACCAGTCTTGCTCAACCCAGAAACTATGCAATTGTCTTTCCCAGGCTTGCAGGTTGTTGCATGTGCTTTCAGGTTGACCAATTCCCCCCAGGACTGAGCAATCCTGATTTACATACATAGGTTTCTTTTCTTGAAAAGAAAAAATAAAAAATCATCCCTATATTTTAGGGATCTATTTTTAGCAGCTGGAGGTTACATGCAAAGATCGTTTTGGAAACTTCCCGTCGAGTGTCGCTTTTTCCTAGATTTGTGGCATGCACATCATAAGCCTCATCCTTATCAAACTTATGTATTCGACCTTGTAGAGTTCATTCCTCACATCGATCTTGGAGCTCTAACATCCGACATCGCATCTAGGAGTCTTCAGCACATTTAGCTCAACTTTTCTAGGTAAGTCTAATTTTCATGTCTTTTGCTTCTTTTCTGTCACTTTTTATATTTCTCTTTGTATGAATGTTGTTTTCTTGGTTTTGTTGAACACCTATTGTTGTTTTGATGCATGTTAGCTTGTAGAAGCATTGTTTCAGTTTTTCATTGCATCTCACTGCGGTCACATGCATGACATTGTTTCTGCACTAACAGTCGTCGTTGTAGCAACTCGCTTCACACACATGCATGTTCTCCCATTTTTTGAATCCTACACTCACTATTTCATGCATGATCATTCACTCTTGTTTACACTTAGCTTCGCCATGCATTCAAAACTTTTCATGTTTTCAGTCGCCCATCGGTAGGTTTAGGATGCCTTGGTCTGGACCTTGCCTTTCCTGGCTAGCATTGAACACTTCTGAGCGTGGAGGCTATGCCTTCCCTCCATAAACTATGCAAACCTAGCTCAGCACTGGCCTCCAGGCTTACTTTGCACAATTCTGGGAGGCAGTGCCTTGCTGGCCCCAGAAATTGCGTAATGCAGTTGCTTGGTTTGCATGTCATTATTGACTGAAACTATGCATTACATAGTTTCAGTCCTCAGTAGGCCATCCTAGACTATGCATTACGCAGTTTTAGTAGTCAATCAGCCTCCTCATAGCCCAAACTATGGCTTGTGCAGTTTTGGCAATCAATCTCCCAGCCTCCTCGTGAAAATTGTGCAATCTTCCCAGTCAATCACCCGGGTAAGTTGTATGATAGTCCTCAAATTTGTTTTGGTTTTTAACTAACATATTTCTTGCAATGAGTGTTTCTATGTCTCCAGGTATCACAGGTGTGTGTCCATCTCTCAGCAGTATGGGTTCAATGGCCTCCAAGAGAGTAGGGTCAAAGGACACCATGGAAAGTGCAACTAGAGATGTAGTTGAACAAGTGTCTATGAGCTTACCTATCTATGAAGACACCAAGTTTTTCATAAACAAAGATATCAAGTTGAAATGGTAGGACATCAATGATACATTCTCAGGCACATTTGAGGAAAATTTGGAAGACTTCAAGGTCTATGTCAACATTCACAAGTTTGGCTCGTAACGGATTGCATGCAGGTATCCTACGTTTCCATGCGCGGACATGATCCACTGGATTGTCTCACATATTGATCCCGAAAAAATGGTGTTGAACAGTGCCAGTGGAACACAGCTTGCTACCTTTAGGGCAAAGGAATTTCAAGAGATGTATCACTTGCCATAGTCTGTGATCACGATGGAGAAAACCTTCAGCAGACCTAGCAACAGTGCAAACTCAAGAGATATCTTGAAGCACTAGGCGAATGAGCCATCCAAGTTCAGTACAACACCCAGCTAGGTTTACAAGACAAAGACACTGTGGAAGGCATATCAGCACTTGGTCATCTTTGCATGTCACTTATATGGCCAAGCGAGCACAGAGACCTTCCCATAGAGTTGGGTGATCGCGTTGGACCAACTGGCCAACGAAGGAAGTCCTTGCAACTGGTCTGACATGTTGGCTCTCAGGTTGAAGGAATAGGTGACAGAAGCCCGACATCCACCCAAGGGTCAGCAAGTGAAGATATACATGTTTTCTTACATACTAGATGTAGTCTATGCCCGTTAGCAATTCCCAGGCTTGGGTTGGGCATGGACACCTTCGGAAACCTCTTTGCACACTTATTGCATATTTTTCTCTAAATGCAACTTCTATGGATTTATCATATAGTTGTCAGACCACTTTGTAACCTTGGTGTAGAAAATGATTTGAGAAGGATCCACCTTGCATGTCGCAAGCAGCGATGGAGGCATTGATCGACATAGCCCTCGGTAACTTCATACAGATGTATAGCCTGGAGAAGGCTTTGCATGTTTTACCGAAGTTTTCCATTGACAAGTTTGTCATGCAAGAGGTGTCATATCACATCTCAATAGGGTTTTCAGTGAGACTGCATAGGAAGAAGAAGGCACCTTGACCCGCTCTTCCTTTGTGGATTGGGTTGTATGAGATTCGGAATCGCAATCATGCTAAGGTTGAGAAGGAGGAGTTTAAGCGATTCACCTTTGGCACCAGAAGCTGCAATCCATATGACTTGCATTGCTTGGTGAAGGACCATTGTGCGAGAGCGCAATTTCATTGGATCCACGGGGCATGTCATTGGCCTGAGGAAGACCCATGGAGATACTACTATCACTTCTCCGGGCTCAATGAACCGATCGCCATAGTTGTAGAGTGGTTAGCAAAGCAGAGGGAAGCATTATCTCAGAGTGTATCATCATCAGCAATAGTGGAGGGTAGCAGACCTAAGCATGACAAAGGCAAGAGAAAGGTTGTTGGCAGCGCAGAGGCAGAGTAAATTTGTAATTTCAAAGCAGATCCACTTGTGATGAAAGCAGCTTTGGAGAGTGAGGCTAAGAGGCGACAAAGCGACAAGAGGATCACGTAAAGACTAAGAGAGAAACAAAGGATAGAAGAAACAGAAAAGGAGTTGCAGGAGTTGAAGCCACAACTCCAAGAAAAATAAGAGCTACATAGAAGAGAGAAGGAAGCATAGCAGGAATGATGCAGGATCATCTAGGCTTAGCCAGCAATGTGATGGAGTGGTCATATGTTGTGGCTAATGCAAGTTTGGAGGAAGACTTGGTTGTTTTATTTGTATTAATTTCAAGTACATGTAATTAATTAATTATTGCCTAATTCTGAACTAAATTAGGAATAAATGGAAAGTGATCCTCCATATGTGGAGATCAATCCAATTAGCTATATTGATTAGTTAGAGTAGGATATTATTTTTAGGAATACAATGAATTCCTTCATTTGTGGAAGGAAATAGTTAGATAGAAGATATATGGTATTTCCCTTCTTTTCTGAACAAGGGAGAGAGGATTAGAGAGGATTCGAGAGTATTGTAAGCCTACAAGCAGCATAGGAGAAGAAGGCCACTAACTAGAATAATCAAGCCAGAGAGGGGCAGAGAGCCTCAAACTTGTAATTATGTGTTTGTGTGTGTATATACAGAGAAAGGAATTAATCGAGAGTGAAAGAGTGTTAGTAGAGCGAGAGGGAAATATATGAAAATCATGCCATCAAGGCTGAGAACCATGACTCTGTTAATTGGATATTCTTTTAAATAGCAACAGCAGTAGTGTGGAGGCAGCGTATCTGCGTTTTTATGCATTTTTTGGTTGTGTTGTGTATATATGTTTGAATCATTTAAAATCTCCTTTAAAGGCATGTTAATCGACCATCGATCACTATAATGATCGATGGCGATCCATTGATTAACCAAATGAGTTTTATATATACATATCGTCTTTAAATAAGAGTATAGCAGAAACTGTGTTTCAACACAGAATCCATTAAAAACAGGCGAAAACGAGTTAAGGAGGAGATAGACGGAGAGCGCATAGGATCCATTGGATCTTATAGATCAACGGTCTAGATTCTATCACATAAAGCAGAACTACAAATATCACATTAGCAAAGTTCATGCACAAGGGGCGGACTTTAGGCTTTTGACAATCACAATCTACGATCAATGATAAATCGCATCGGCAGAAGTCTGATATCAGAGTCGAGCTTTAAACTATTACGATTGTCGATAGCAATGGACCTGAGCGATCGGCGATCAGAGTAATCGGTGTTTCAGAGTCGGAGCAGCAGAAAGAAACGAAGCAAGGAGTGAACCTAATAAGATTTAGATTGTGGTGTATAAATTTGAAATCCGGTCTTAAGGCTTTCAGTTGGGATTTCCATGTATTTCCGTGTATTCATATATTCCGATATATATGAGCCTGCGATGGTCGCGATAGCGATATTATGATAAATCAATGGTAAAGGGGTGATGTGTGGACCCGATAGGGTTATGAATGTGAGTATAATGTTTTTTGAAGTCTGGCTAAGCATAGCCGGGAGGAATTTCCCATGTATTTCTTATGGTTCTTTGTATTATCGATAAAAGGAATGATTCCAGATTTTAAAAGGAAAAGCGCCATAGAACGCTTCTGATATATATATGAGTGCATATAAAGCTCAGAAACGAGCCATTAAGGGGAAAATGAGTCATGTTAAGGTGTTTAGCATATGGCAGTCTTAGGGTTGCATCATTTTGGTATCAGAGTAGGAAAAAGGAAGAAAATTTCCTGTGAGAAGGATGATTTATGATACAGAAGGTATGAAAGTAGCAGCAGTTGAATGAATGCAAGTTTGGCACCAGATTACAATAGTGAGACTGTAGAAGAACTTTTAGGAAGTTCTTAGAGATTGTAGCAGAACCTTATTCCAATTGAGGCTTGGAATAGATAGGGACAGAGGAGTCCTTAAGAGTAGTGAGTATAGCAACCAGAGAGAGAGAGAGCAATATTTCTCTGCACAAGTTCTAAGGAAAGAGGACTTGGAGACTAGGCAGAGGAGAAGCTTGGTGAGGAGATCAAATTAGGAGGAAGTTGATTGGTTTCAGGTGTAGAGCTCACACAGAAGAGAATATTGCTATGGAAAGTCATATGGAAGGCTTAGAAGAAGTCTACAAGATGAAGGAGAAGAGTGCTCAAACAATCCATAGGAAACAGATGAGTCAAGAAGAGATTAACAATGAAATGACTGAGATAAGAAAAGAACTCGATGTGTTAGTGATGTTGCTAGAGGAGAACCAAAGACAAGGTTGGGTCTTGAAGAGGAAGCCAGTGAAGTGGCCTAAGTTGTAGAGAAGGCTGCAACAAGTACAGGTAAAGTGGTTGATGAACAACCTCGGGGAAGTAGAAGCAGAAATGTAAGTTTCCATTTGTAAACCAAAACGAGGTGAAATGTTGGGTGAAGAGGATAATGGGAGATCAATTAAAGATCTCATGGAATATTGGCATAGTTCAGAACAATTAGAAGATATGTTGACAAGGGAAGTAGATGAGACGATGAAACCTTGTGATTTTTATTCTCATAGTTTGTGTATGCTTGCAGGATATGCAGAAGATGATGGATAGTCTGGTGAAACTGTCATAAACAGGAATGAAGCTCTTGAGGTGAAGTAGGATGGAGGATTCCTTTTAGAGGAAGGTGATGTTGATTTATTGCAGTAGAAAGAGTTCATAGATGAAGTTCTGTTTGGTGTGAGACAATCAGATGAAGTTGATATGGACTAGAAGTCTAATGAAAATGCCATAGTGCTATTCCAAGGAGGTAAACAAATGAATTTGTTTAATGAAATTGATGGAAGAAGTTTGCAATATGATAGTGAAAAAAACAGGATAACTCAGGAGGTTATCCAGAAAAAGGATGAAACTAAGAATAAAAGTTGTGATGAACTATTGGAGAGATTTCACATGGAATTAGAATTCTTGGAAAGATTTCTCAAGGAACCCGAAGGAGAAATGAAGCTTTCAGAACCTGATAAAGAGGAGATTATGGTTACTATGCATGATAAGGATGAAATGTCTTTAACATTTATAGAGTTAAGTAAATGTTCAGACTCTTTAGTTAATGATGTGACTGTAGGTATGGAAGACAACACTAATAAATATGATGCTGAAATAAAAGATATTGAGCCGAGGTTATTTGAAGGTGAAATGAAAGATCAAGAACAACAAGGAAGTTATGTCCTTAGGGACATGAAGGAGACATAACTATTAATTCAGCAAGATAAATATGGAAGAAACCAGCAATTTAAAAGTGATGATCAACAACAAGAGAATGAATTTGAGGAAGGCATTGGATTGCAGAAGTATAGCAACTGGTAGCAGAATGAAGAACAAGAGATTAGTCTAGCAGTACAAAGAAAGACAAGTGAAGATCAAAGATACAAATCGAGAGTAAAGAAAAGGGTCAAGTGGAAGCTATTGCAACGGAGGTGGAATGGAAAACTGATGAACGGGTTTAGTGAACTTGAATAAATTCATATTTATTTGTTAGAGAAAGAGAGACTCAAAGGAATGGAGTCACAACAAGAAGGATCTGCTGAAATCCAGAAAACCTATGATGGAAGATTGGTGCTTAAAGCATCAAAAGAGCATGGAAGGTATTGTGTTTTTTAAATTGATGATTGTTGTATGTTTGCAGGTCATGTAGACTTGAGGAAAGACAAGCAGTTATTGGAAATTGTTATATTAATAGGTGAAGAGATGACTACCCATAGTCATATGAAGAATAAGGAGAAAAGTTACAGCCAAGTGAAGAAAGATTTCCAATCAAATGACATCCAAAGGATAATACAAAAGGAGGATGGATAAAGAATTATCGAGATCAAAGGAATGTTTGGAAGGGAAGAGATCCATTCATATGAACAGAGAACAAAGAGCTTTCTCAGGAAAATTGATGAAGCTAATACAAAGCAAATGGAGAATCTTATGGTGTATTTAGGAAGTGGAAGTCAACTGGAAGAATTGATGATGAAATTATTTAAGGAGACCTTGGTGTCTCATAGTTTTGAAACTAATATTTTGTGTGTAAATGCAAGATGCTGAAGTGAGACAATCGATTGATGTTGTCATAAGGGAAAGGAAAAGCAAAGATATGGTATTTCAAAAGTTAGAGGAAGTAAATTCACATAACCTTGTGATGCAGATGAAAGGGCTGCTGTTAAACATAGTTGTAGTGAATTATGTAGATATTGGACAACTATTGAAGATTGAAGCCAAAGGAGAGTAACTACTGAATGTTGATATAGAAGACTTTGTAGATGTTAAATAGTTATTGAAGATCATTGACCTTGAAGAAAGCTAGAGTAAAGAAGGATTAATGACAGATATTGCAGACAATGAAGTTAGTCAAGATCGTGCAGAGCTCTTGGGAGAAATTCCAAATGAGATGGAAGATTTGTGGCATGAGTCAAGTCTATTAGAGAAGAGGCAAGAAAGCGAAAGAATAAGTGATCAAATTGTAGAACCAGAACTGAATGAAAACAAAGTTTTTATGGATGAAAAATATGAGAAAGAAATTGTCAGAAGTGTTGGCATAATGAGGAAGCAAGGTAAAATATTTGTGTTTAATGAATTGATTAACTCTGATGAAGATTTATATGCAGGAACAAGGAAACGTGAAGTAAATTTGAACCAAGGAGTTGATTCTGAAGATCAGGTCGAATTAATGAAGGGTGAGATCGGAATGTCTTAGAAAGATGGAATGATGTTGAATCTATAGTATGGGAGTGTTGAACTAGAAATGAATTCAAGAGATGATAGTAACAGAATTACTATTATACTACAGGGATTTATTGATGAAGAACAGGCTGAAGATGACATTTCAGATGCAGATGAATATAATGCCATAATCCTTAAGAGTGTAGGAATGAAGTTACTAGAAGAAGAAATATTCCAAGTACCTAATCAAGTAGGAAAAATTCTGAGTTTTCAAGAAATTTGTAGAATTGCAGGTATACTAGAATTTGAAGTAAGAAGTAGTGAAGTCATGAATGAGAAACTAGAAGAAGGAACTGGAATTATTGCAGAGGATCAATGGAGAAGGCATTTGTACCTTTCAGAAATGTATATGGAAAAATATTGGCATAGGGATTATGATGTTCTTATTCAAGAACACAATCAATTGCAGGAGAATAGTATTCAACATATGAGAAGTGAAGTGGACAAAGAATTGGATGAGTTGTGGAGACTCATATAGCAACATTCCAATAAAACAAATAAAGGACAAAATAAGAAAGGAAGATTGGCTGGAAAGAATGGTACAAGTGAAAGAAATGGAAAACTGCAAATTAAGATGTGGGAGCTTGTCATAAAGTGTAATGATGAGCAAACAATAGTGAGATATATGAAAAGGACAACAGCAGGCAGTGAGAGCATAGCTAATGGGGCAATGCAGCATAAAGTATGGAGACCGAGAGAACAAAAAACAATAGCAGTAACCAAGGACAGACTACCAAACAAAGTATGGGATCCAGGAGGACACAAATCAGAAGCGCATGATTAATTTAAACTTTGGGAGTCTGGTGCAGGAGCATCTAGGCTTAGCCAGCAATGTGATGGAGTGTTCACATGTTGTGGCTAATGCAAGTTTGGAGGAAGACTTGGTTGTCTATTTTGTATTAATTTCAAGTACATGTAAGTAATTAATTATTTCCTAATTCTGAACTGAATTAGGGATAAATGGCAAGGGATCCTCCCTACATGAAGATCAAGGCAATTAGTTATATTGATTAGTTAGAGTAGGATATGATTTATAGGAATACACTGAATTCCTTCATTTGTGGAAGGAAACAGTTAGATAGAAGATATATGGTATTTCCCTTCTTTTCTGAATGAGGGAGAGAGGATTAGAGAGGATTCTAGTGTATTATAAGCCTACAAGAAGCATAGAAGAAGAAGGCCGCTAACTAGAATAATCAGGCCAGAGAGGGGCAAAGAGCCTCAAACTTGTAATTATGTGTTTATGTGTGTATATACAGAGAAAGGAATGAATCGAGAGTGAAAGAGTGTGAGTAGAGCGAGAGGGATTATATGCAAATCAGGCCATCAAGGCTAAGAACCATGACTCTGTTAATTGGATATTCTTTTAAATAGCGGCAACAGTAATGTGCAGGCAGCGTACCTGAATTTTTATGCATTTTCTGGTTGTGTTGTGTATATATGTTCGAATCATTTAAAAGCTCCTTTAAAGGCATGTAAATCAACCATCGATCACTATAATGATCGATGGTGATCCATTGATTAATGGAATGAGTGTTATATATACATATCGTGTTTAAATCAGAGTATGGTGGAAACTGTGTTTCAACACAGAATCCATTAAAATCAAGCGAAAACAGGTTAAGGAGGAGATAGATAGAGAACGCACAGGATTAGTTGGATCTTATAGATCAACGGTCTAGATTCTATCGGATAAAGAAGAACTACAAATATCGCATCAGTAAAGTTCATGCACAAGGGGTAGACTTTAGGCTTTTGACAATCATGATCTACGATCACAGATAAATTGCATTGGCAGAAGTGTGATATGAGAGTCAGGCTTTAAACCATTACGATTGTTGATAGTGATGGACCTAAGATCAGTGATCAGAGTAATCGGTGTTTTGGAGTCGGAGCAGTGGAAAGAAATGAAGTGAGGAGAAAACCTGATGATATTTAGATTGTGGCATATAAATTTGAAATCCGGTCTTAAGGCTTTCAGTCAAGATTTCCATGTATTTCCGCGTATTCATAAATTCCGATATATATGAGCCTGCAATGATCATGATAGCGATATTATGATAAATCAATGGTAAAGGGGTGACGTGTGGACCCGATATGGTTATGAATGCAGGTATAATGTTTTTTGAAGTCTGGCTAAGCATAGCAGGGCAAAATTTCCCGTGTATTTCCTGTGGTTCTTTGTATTATCGATAAAAGGCATGATTCCAGATTTTAAAAGGAAAAGCACCAAAGAACACTTCCGATATATATATGAGTGCGTATAAAGCTCAGAAAGGGGCCATTAAGGGGAAAATGAGTCCTGATAAGGTGTTTAGCGTATGGTAGCCTTAGGGTTGCATCAAGGAACAAGTACAGCAAGAGGTGCAGCATGCACAAATTGATGAAACTGCGCCCATATGGGTTATAGATTCATCCAAGTAGCTGGCACAGAGAAGACAGGGTGAGTAGTAGCAGGAGCAGGACTTATCTCAAGAGATTGAACAGATGATAGAGAAAATGGATACGGATATGGTTTAGCTAGAGTCAGATCAGGATATTGACCTCATGCCTCAGAACCAAGAGGTCACCCCACTGGCTTCACCATATCCGAAAGTAGAGCAAGTCCCAAGCGATCAAGGAGACACAAATATCCTTGAAGGCAATCCAAAGGCGGCTATGCACAACATATCTTTCAATGATTCACAACATAGAGTTGTGTAGTCGTGCAGAGTGCCTACTTCGGATGTCCACATATCTCCTACATAATTTGAAGAACGAATGATCATATCCAATGTGTGCAAGCATCCAACAGCATTGGTTGATGCTACCAAAGCATATACCAAAGCCACCAGCTCAAGTGTTCGATTCTTGATAGCAGAGAATGAGAGCATGGCTAAGGAGTTAAAAGTGGCCAAGCAGGGAGGAGAACAAGTTACAACATACGCCAGAGCAAAGTTGAGGAGAGTGATACTAGATGAATTATTGTCTCTCAAAGCAGTCATGCGGACGTTGTATTCTATATTTGTCACCATGAATAAGTTGTCCATCTCAATGGTTGGTAGCAGAATTGTGCTATGAGAGAAGGCATCTTGTCAAATTTGCACACTCTTGTTGATCGCATGCAAACATGGACAATGAGGTACAAAGGAGCCCCATTGCATTGGCCAAAGATGATGAAGCCAAAGGTGGTAGAGTTGAAGGCACACATCTGGAGTCATATCCGAAACTATGAGGAACTCTCGCAGCTCATTAGAAGTTTGTAGGCTTCACATGCATGGGTGTTTAGAAGCATGGATGTTATTGTGCACACACACACGATCCCATCCATTGGCACACTCATCGAGGTGAAGTCAAAGAACCAAGTTCGACTGGAGCTGGACATGTACTTTGATGAGCTGATGCACTAACCACTAGTGCAGACTTGGAGATCAACGCAGACACTATGCATCAGTATGTTGCTGGTCCGGTTGCACTCAAGACTATGATGCGCATGTTATCAGAAGCATTGGGCATAGGTGCCAAATCAGTGTACCGGGATGCAATGGAGGCAAGAGTGCGCTTTTAGCCGGACGTCACCATTAAGCACATGGACACCATAATATATTACCAAGCTTGGCATCAGTTCGCCATCGTCGATCATCGTGAGGATGTAGAAGAGTTGGTTTCCCCATAGCTTTCCGAGCCTTAGTGATATCTTGCATGACTTGCTCAAGCCTATTTTGTCTCACATGGGTACATGTGCATATTGTAATGTAACATCTTGTAAAAGTGAAAGACCAAGTGTCGATGGTAGAGTGTAATAGTCATGTAGTAGTTGAAGAGTCATGAGGGTAGGTGAAGAGTCACAAAGGGGAATGTCAAGGGTCACCCTACCCTTTTCTATTTATAGAACCTCATAACTCATTGTAAATGCTTTTGGGAGCCAAGCTTCCTATAGGTTTATCTTAGAGAAAGCTTGGAGTGTATTGTAACGATCCTTGGCTTCTCCACAGTGCAGAGCTAGTATATCTCTTTGGAGGAGCAGGCGGTAGTGACTGTAACATTCCGTTTTCGGGACTAGTGGTTGGTCATAGTTGTATGTCTGATTGGATCTTTCACTTTCTTAATATAATAGAGCTAGCAAATTTTAGGCATATGTTATTATTGTATTTCAGCTATCTTGGTTACTCTAATGATATATGTAGTTGTTGTTTATGCATGTATGTATGGACTTTTCTATATATGTTTGTATGAATCTTAACAGGATGTGCTATTGGTTTAACCATCACTTTGGATCATTGGCTAACCTGCTTTCCAGCTTGTGATGTATCTCTTCTCATGTGTTCCGTTTCAAGCTGTGTGTTGTCATAGGTTTCTAAGGGGCGCACTCATTCCCCCGTCTATGTGTTAGAGACATTCATGCACATTTATTGACTTGCTACACATGTCACACCCTTGCTACCAACAATGACATCTTACTCACCTCTACATGCAACCACGATCAAGGTGATACTGTACTACCCACTACTTGGACTCCTACACCAAACGGTCTGAGGTCTAGTTGGGACTTGTTACTAGGGAGATCCCCTAACATGTTGGCGGGTCCAGCACTATCAATAACACCATACACATGTGAATTCAAAGAGGGATAAGTCACCACATGGCACGCTTGAAATGCATCTGCCACTTCACCTTTGATAATTGGTATATAAAATAGGTCGTGAGCTATATGAGAGAGATCCATGTGAGGGAGAGGGGGGTACTAAAAGGGAATTCTTTGGTCCTAATATAATCTCCATAGGAATGACTATGAGGTTCTAAATTATGGTTGGCGAGCGATGAGAAGGGATATATTAAGGGATGTGTCTCCATCCTAATAAGTTGGTGATGTTGGTTTGAACTTAATTCAAAAGACAAGCATGGTTTTCCCAGGCATCTACTTACTTATTTTGACTTCTTAAGATATGGAAGAAGGAATTGAGTTGGAAGGAACCAAGGGCTCCCAAAATTCTATGAAGTAGCAACTTTAATTGATTGTCCTTAGGATAAGCACCTTTGATAAGGTATTGGATGGTTAGAATAGATTCTCCTAGAATTAGAAGCTTAGCAATATCCATTTATTTTTCTATATTTAGCCCTATCATAATACCATATATTTTCACTTGGTTGTTTGTCCTCTTGCCTAGCCCAAGGAGTACCTAAGTGCTAAAGTTCGATCAACATTTAAGATAACCCCTCCCCCTCCTACCACCCCTTTAAATTAATTTTTTAACAAGTCTATCAAAGTAAATAATTTTATAATAGTTCATATGTAATTTATATGTGCCCTAGTTTAACTAATAGATGAAATAGTTATTTTGGCCAGAATCCAACAATATAATTTCGAGCAAGATTATGGTTTCCTGTTATTTGAAATGAATAAATGGATTTAGCACCCTAAAAGACCCCTAAACCACCCAAACTTCGCAAATTAAAAAACTTAAACTTGTGATTTTTAAAAATGATGCAGGAGCATCTGAACTTCCAATTCATTTTCGAAAAATCAAGGGTTTTTGGAGATAAAGCTCCAAAAGGGGCTTCAAAATTTAAAAATAATTATAATTCTTCACTTGTAAACATTCTTAGTTTATTTAATTATTATATAATTCTTTTAGAAAAGATATGGATAGGAGAGAGATTTTCCATAACGAAAAAAGTTAATTTACCTTGAAAAGCATGAGAGATTTTGGGAATAAATCATGAGAGATTTGTGGAATAAATCATGAAAGATTTAGGGAATAAATAATGGGGTGATTTATGGATGTAAAAGAACTATTTTTCTTGGAACTTTGTATTTAATCATTTAAGCCTACGAGCAAATCTAATGGCCAAATGAATCTAAAATCAAGCCATAGAGAGTGAATAGAGATAAACTATGTTTTCGAGTATTCACATGTACAGAATTTGTCGAATGAAGTTGATCGAAAGCATCCTTATGTTCATGATTATCTTTGTGTGTTTATGAATGAAGAATTCCATCATTTGTGTATAATCTAGAATTAAGGAAGAGGAAAATGTTTTGTGCATGTGTATTTGTTTTGCAGGACAGATGGGAGAAATATTTGTATAAGAAGAGGGAATGAATTCAAGTCAAATTATTCAAGGAAGGCTCTTATGAGTAAAAGAACCCTACAGGACAAGGAGAAGATGCCTTATCATAATAGTCATATGAATATGTCCATAAGATAGTAAATGTTATGAGGCTTCACAAATTTATTAATGAAGCATTCTCCGTTGTGACTTATATGAATGAGAATATACATGATCTCAAGATTGAAATTGTATTGTACATGGAGTGGCTTGAAATCTTGGTATAGAATTAACCTGGATTTTTATTGACATAAGTAAATTAATGTGAAGCACCAGTTCATTAATGATTGGTCATGTGTGTAATATGATCATAAATAAATTTATGGTTAGCTGGGTTTTGAACATATGTTTATTATATAATATGTTGTCTTAGTGAACTATGCATGAAAACTCAGATTTTCCTGCAATCAAGTGGTATCAGAGCTATAAAAATCTTGGTGGGAGGATTAGAGAATGACATAGCTTGCAAAACTTACAGAGGATCAGATTTGGTGAAATCTAGCGGTGAAGGTTTAGTGTTTTAATGAATTTGAGAAGGGGGAATATTTGCAGGGTTGACCTCTTTGGAGGATAAATTCAAAGATTGCAGCATCAAAGGTTTGAAAAATCTAATTGAGGTAAATTGTTTTGTTTACAATTTATATTGATGACTATATGAATCAAAGTTTTGTGCAGAAAGAACACTGAAGTTATTTGGAAGGAAATCTACTTGGATAAAAGTAGAATGGATTTGAATTTGAAAGAAATATGGAGAAGAATGTTCTTTGGATGACGAAGAACAGTGAAGGACTACAACAAATGAGCCAACATGAGGATTGAATATTACAAGAGTAGTATGCATGTTCGAATGAGCTCGAATAAACAGGTAAAGTGGTATTATATTTTCAACGAATTTGTGAGGTATATTGTTGTTTACATATCTCAGTGATGAGGATGATTACAATAGGAGGACTCTAACCAAGAATAGAGGAAGTTATTAAAGAATTATGGCAAAGAACCTTTACAATTTCCAGCCGAGGTTGGAAGGAGAAGGATAGAGAAGGATAGGTGGATGTTCTTAGACGAAGTGAAGATTTGCATAAGCCAAAAAAGAGCGGAGGGGCTCAAGAGATTCTAGAGGAGAGAATCAAGTATACAAAGAGGCTAGGCTCAGAGATAGATTTTTGAGTTATTGTAACAGATTAAGGAGTAACTTGTTATTGTATAGGTTAGGGTGCAGTCTATAAGTCGACAAGGTAAAGTTAACAAAGGAAGAAGGAAGATGACTATTGATAGCCATGTCACGGGTTCAGAGAAAAGTGACAATAGAGGAAAGAAAGATCCCAAAAAAAATGGCATAAAGAGAAGAATGAGTCAAGAGAAAGTTGATTGAGAAGTTGTTGAGATAAAAGTACAATTGAATGTACTAATGGAACTACAAGAAGGTGAGGAAGACCAAAGATGCAGATGGATTATATTAATAGGTGAAGAGATGACTACCCACAGTCATATGAAGAATAAGGAGAAAAGTTACAGCCAAGTGAAGAAAGATTTCCAATCAAATGACATCCAAAGGATAATACAAAAGGAGGATGGAAAAAGAATTATTGAGATCAAAGGAATGTTTGGAAGGGAAGAGATCCATTCATATGAACATAGAACAATGAGCTTTCTTAGGAAAATTGATGAAGCTAATACAAAGAAAATGGAGAATCTTATGGTGTATTTAGGAACTGGAAGTCAACTGGAAGAATTGATAATGAAATTATTTGAGGAGACCTTGGTGTCTCATAGTTTTGAAACTAATATTTTGTGTGTAAATACAGGATACACAGAAGTGAGACAACTGATTGATGTTGTCATAAGGGAAAGGAAAAGCAAAGATATGGTGTTTCAAAAGTTAGAGGAAGTAAATTCACATAATCTTGTGATGCAAAGGAAAGGGCGGCTGTTAAACATAGATGTAGTGAATTATGCAGATATTGGACAACTATTAAAGACTAAAGCCAAAGGAGAGAAGCAACTGAATGTTGATATAGAAGACTTTGTAGATGTTAAACAGTTATTGAAGATCATTAACCTTGAAGAAAGCCAGAGTAAAGAAGGATTAATGATAGATATTGCAGACAATGCAGTTAGTCAAGATCGTGCAGAGCTCTTTGGAGAAATTCCAAATGAGATGGCAGATTTGTGGCATGAGTCAAGTCTTTTGGAGAAGAGGCAAGAAAGCCAAATAATAAGTGATCAAATTGTACGACCAAAACTGAATGAAAAAAAAGTTGTCATGGATGAAAAATATGAGAAAGAAGTTGTCAGAAGTGTTGGCATAATGAGGAAGCAAGGTAAAGTATTTGTGTTTAATGAATTAATTAACTCTGATGAAGATTTATATGCAGGATCAAGGCAATGTGAAGTCAAATTGAACCAAGGAGTTGATTCTGAAGATCAGATCGAATTAATGAAGGGTGAGATCAGAATGTCTCATAAATATGGAATGACGTTGAATCTACAGTATGGGAGCGTTGAACTAGAAATGAATTCAAGAGATGATAGTAACAGAATTACTATTATACTACAGGAATTTATTGATGAAGAAGAGGTTGAAGATGACATTTCATATGCAGATGAATATAATTCCATAATCCTTAAGAGCGTAGGAATGAAGTTACTGGAAGAAGAAATATTCCAAGTACCTAATCAAGCAAGAAAAAATATGAGTTTTCAAGAAATTTGTAGAATTGCAGGTATACTGGAATTTGAAGTAAGAAGTAGTGAAGTCATGAACGAGAAACCAGAAGAAGGAACTGGAATTATTGCACAGGATCAATGGAGAAGGCATTTGTACCTTTCAGAAATGTATATGGAAAAATATTGTCATAGGGATTATGATGTTCTTATTCAAGAACACAATCAATTGCAGGAGAATAGTATTCAACATATGAGAAGTGAAGTGGACAAAGAATTGGATGAGTTGTGGAGACTCATATAGCAACATTCCAATAAAACAAATGAAGGACAAAATAAGAAAGGAAGATTGGCTGGAAAGAATGGTACAAGTGAAAGAAATGGAAAACTGCAAATTAAGATGTGGGAGCTTGTCATAAAGTGTAATGATGAGCAAACAATAGTGAGATATATGAAAAGGACAACAGCAGGTAGTGAGAGCATAGCTAATGGGGCAATGCAGCATAAAGTATGGAGACTGGGAGAACAAAAAACAATAGCAGTAACCAAGGACAGACTACCAAACAAAGTATGGGATCCAGGAGGACACAAATCAGAAGCGCATGATCAGGAGATCATGATTAATTTAAACTTTGGGAATTTGATGCAGAAGCATCTAGGCTTAGCCAACAATGTGATGGAGTGTTCACATGTTGTGGCTAATGCAAGTTTGGAGGAAGACTTGGTTGTTTAATTTGTATTATTTTCAAGTACATGTAAGTAATTAATTATTGCCTAATTCTGAACTGAATTAGGAATAAATGGCAAGTGATCCTCCCTACGTGGAGATCAATCCAATTAGCTATATTGATTAGTTAGAGTAGGATATTATTTCTAGGAATAGAGTGAATTCCTTCATTTGTGGAAGGAAATAGTTAGATAGAAGATATACGGTATTTCCCTTGTTTTCTGAATGAGGGAGAGAGGATTATAGAGGATTCGAGAGTATTGTAAGCCTACGGGAAGCATAGGAGAAGAAGGATGCTAACTAGAATAATCAAGTCAGAGAGGAGAAGAGAGCCTCAAACTTGTAATTATGTGTTTATGTGTGTATATACAGAGAAAGGAATGAATCGAGAGTGAAAGAGTGTGAGTAGAGCGAGAGGGAAATATATGCAAATCAGGCCATCAAGGCTGAGAACCATGACTCTGTTAATTGGATATTCTTTTAAATAGCAGCAGCAGTAGTGTGCAGGCATCATACCTGCGTTTTTATGCATTTTTCGGTTGTGTTGTGTATATATGTTTGAATCATTTAAAATATCCTTTAAAGGCATGTTAATCAACCATCGATCACTATAATGATCCATGGTGATCCATTAATTAATGGAATGAGTGTTATATATACATATAGTGTTTAAATTAGAGTATGGCAGAAACTGTGTTTCAACACAGAATCCATTAAAAGCAAGCGAAAACAGGTTAAGGAGGAGATAGACGGAGAACACACAGGATCCGTTGGATCTTATAGATCAACAGTGCAGATTCTATCCCATAAAGTAGAACTACAAATATCACATCACCGAAGTTCATGCACAAGGGGCAGACTTTAGGCTTTTGACAATCACAATCTGCAATCACCGATAAATCACACCGGCAAAAGTGTGATATCGGAGTTGGGCTTTAAACCATTGCGATTTCTAATAGCGATGGACCTGAGTGATCAACGATCGGAGTAATCGGTGTTTCAAAGTCAGAGTAGCGGAAAGAAACAAAGTGAGGAGCAAACTCGACAATATTTAGATTGTGGTGTATAAGTTTGAAATCTGGTCTTAAGGTTTTCAGTCGGGATTTCCATGTATTTCTGTGTATTCATATATTTCGATATATATGAGATTGCAATGTTCGTGATAGTGATATTATGATAAATCAATAGTAAAGGGGTGATGTGTGGACCTGATATGGTTATGAACACAGGTATAATGTTTTTTCAAGTTCAGTTAAGCATAGTTGGGCAGAATCTCCCGTGTATTTCCTGTGGTTCTTTGTATTACCAATAAATGGCATGATTCCAGATTTTAAAAGGAAAAGCGCCAAAGAACACTTCTGATATATATATGAGTGCGTATAAAGATTAGAAATGGGCCATTAAGGGGAAAATGAGTCCTGATAATGTGTTTAGCATATGGAAGCCTTAGGGTTGCATCAAGGAACAAGTACAGCAGGAGGTGCAGTATGCACAAATTGATGAAATTGTGCCCATATGGGTTATAGACTCATCCGAGTAGCTGGCACAAAGAAGACAGGGTGAGCAGTAGCAGGAGCAGGACTTAGCTCAAGAGATTGAATAGATGATAGAGAAGATGGATACAGATATGGTTTACCAAAGTTAGATCATGATATTGACCTCATGCCTCAGAACAAAGAGGTCACCCCACTGGCTTCACCATATCTGGAAGTAGAGCAAGTCCCAAGCAATCAAGGAGACACAAAGATCCTTGAAGGCAATCCAAAGTTGGCGATGCACAACATATCTTTCAAAGATTCACAACAGAGAGTTGTGCAGTCGCACATAGTGCCTACTTCGGATGTCCACATATCTCCTACATAATTTGAAGAATGAGTGATCATTTCCGATGTGTGCAAGCATCCAACAACATTGGTCGATGCTACCAGAGCATATAATAAAGCCACCATCTCAAGTGTTCGATTCTTGATAGCAGAGAATGAGCGCATGGCTAAGGAGTTAAAAGTGGCCAAGCAGGGAGGAGAACAGGTTACAACATATGCCAGAGCAGAGTTGAGGAGAGAAATACTAGATGAATTATTGTCTCTTGAAGCAATCATGCGGACGTTGTATTCTACATTTGTTACCATGAATAAGTTAGTTGTCCATCTCAATAGTTGGCAGCAATGTTGTGTTATGAGAGAATGCATTTTGTCAAATCTGCACATTGTTGTTGATCACATGCAAACATGGACAATGAAGTACAAAGGAGACCCATTGCATTGACCAAAGATGATGAAGCCAAAGGTGGTAGAGTTGAAGGCATGCATTCAGAGTCATATCCGAGACTATGAGGAACTCCCACAGCTCATCAGTAGTTTGTAGGATTCACATGCACGGGTGTTTAGAAGCATGGATGTTATTGTGCACACACACGTCATCCCATCCATTGGCACACTCACTGAAGCGAAGTCAAAGAACCAAGTTCGACTAGAGCTGGACATGTACTTTGATGAGTTGATGCGCTAACCACTAGCGCAGACTTGGAGATCAGCATAGACACTATGCATCAGTATGTTGTTGGTCTGGCTACACTCAAGACTATGATGTGCATGTTATCAGATGAGTTGGGCATAGGTGCCAAATCAGTCTACCCGGATGTAATGGAGGCAAGAGTGTGCTTTCAGTTGAATGTCACCATTGAGCATGTGGACACCATAATAGAATACCAAGCTTGGCATCAGTTCGCCTGATCCGGATTTAAATAGGAACACAATAAAATATAGAGATAACCATAAAGACAGATATGCAACGGAAATAATACTTCATTTCATTAATGGGAAATACTGAAATATGCTTACAAATAGAAATAGAAATAACCCAGCTAGGGCGATGGTAGCTTATCTCTGAGAAGAGATGTGTCGGCTACATGCCTTTGAACTGTTCCAAACTGTGTTTACAATGAGGCTCGAAGGCCTATTTATTATTGAGAAACAATGGAAAACCCTTCACATTCCAAAACCTAACCCTAGAAGATGAAACGCCAAATTGTGGCCCCCGTTTTGGGGTGAGTTGGACAACCAACTTCCCGGGGTCGCGAATTGGTCGTATTATCTCCGTTTGACGCACATGATAGCCCATTGGAAAGATATCTCCCAGGACTATGACGAAAAAGACGATTTTTATCAGAAAAATCGCTGGTAGTAGATTTCCCAAAAACACATCGTTTAGGGCCTCAAAACGGCTCCGAAAGTTTAAGACCCGAAAAACTGCTAAAAATAGTAAACTCCGCTATAATTAAGGAAACTGAAAAACTGAAAGAGACAGTTGTGGGGGTCCAAATGGGATAGGTGGGTGGCCACCAACA
>APFE030212626.1:47683-79157 GCA_000404065.3 Pinus taeda | reverse complement strand
CTGTGTGCGAAGGGTATGAAAAATGTTTGTGAACTCTGGCACATCTTGGTCTCGTCCCTGCCACAGTGTGGTCCATTTGATGTATTTGTCCTCATAGCTTTTGACAGGGTAGTACTGCTCCTCGATAGCTTCCCGAAATGAATCCCAGGTGGGTGGGGCTGAAAATAGTGAGCCTGTGCTTTCATCCTTCTGCTCGCAGTAGGTTTCCCACCAGTCCTTGACGTGGGGGGCTGCTTTGAGAAGAGCGAAAACAATCTTTTCCCAACTTGAAAATTCATGAACAGAAAAATAACCCTCTAGTAAATTTAACCATTTATCTATGGCATCTGCATCTATTTGACCCTCGAAAATGGGGATTTCAAAATTAACTTGTACCTTAAAGGGCATGGCGTTTCCAGAATAGCTGCTGGAAGCCGATGCGTCGCCTCTAGGTAGCCGCTGAAGGATCTGCGCAAAGCTATCCATCATCGCGTTCCTTTGCCGCTCGAGCACTTCTTCGAGCAAGATTTTGATAGGATCTCCTGCTCCCTCGTCTTTCTTCTCATCCGCCATGGGAGGTCGTCAGGATTTTCGAGGTTGGTCTTGCAAAGGTTCAACCAGTTGAAGCCCTAACTCCTTATATCTCGACCTCGTTGGGGACATGCAAAGAAAAATATAGAAAAAGCAGACCGCTCTGATACCACTGATCCGGATTTAAAAAGGAATGCAATAAAATATAGAGATAACCATAAAGATAGATATGCAGTGGAAATAATACTTCATTTCATTAATGGGAAATACTGAAATATGCTTACAAATAGAAATAGAAATAACCCAGCTAGGGCGATGGTAGCTTATCTCTGAGAAGAGATGTGTCGGCTACATGCCTCTGACCTGTTCCGAACTGTGTTTACAGTGAGGCTTGAAGGCCTATTTATTATTGAGAAACAATGGAAAACCCTTCACATTCCAAAACCTAACCCTAGAAGATGAAATGCCAAATTGTGGGCCCCATTTTGGGGTGATTTGGATAGCCAACTTCCCAGGGTCGCGAATTGGTCGTATTATCTCCGTTTGACGTGCATGATAGCCCATTGGAAAGATCTAACCGAGGACTACGACGAAAAAGACGATTTTTGTCGACAAAATCGCTGGCGGTAGATTTCCCAAAAAAACGTTGTCTAGGGCCTCAAAACGGCTCCAGAAGTTTAGGACCCGAAAAACTGCTAAAAATAGTAAATTGCACTATAATTAAGGAAACTGAAAAACTGAAACAGACAGTTATGGGGGTCCAAATGGGATAGGTGGGTGGCCACCAACATCCACCTGGATCATCGCCACCGTCGATCATCGCGAGGATGTAGAAGAGTTGGTCTTCCCATAGCTGTCTGAGTCTTAGTGATATCTTGCACGGCTTGCTCAAGCCTATTTTGTCTCACATGGGTACATGTGCATATTGTAATGTAACATCTTGTAAAAGTTAAAGACCAAGTGTCGATGGTAGAGTGTAATAGTCATGTAGTAGTTGAAGAGTCATGAGGGTAGGTGAAGAGTCACAAAGGGGAATGTCAAGGGTCACCCTACCCTTTGCTATTTATAGAAACTCATAACTCATTATAAATGCTTTTGGGAGCCAAGCTTCTTATAGGTGTATATTAGAGAAAGCTTGGAGTGTATTGTAATGATCCTTGGCTTCTCCACAATGCAGAGCTAGTATATCTCTTTGGAGGAGCAAGCGGTAGTGACTGTAACATTCCGTTGTCGGGACTAGTGGCTGGTCATAGTTATATGTCTGATTGGATCTTTCAATTTCTTAATATAACAAAGCCAACACATTTCGTGCATATGTTGTTATTATATTTCAGCTATCTTGGTTACTCTAATGATATATGTAGTTGTTGTTTATGCATGTATGTATGGACTTTTCTATATATGTTTGTATGAATCTTAGCAAGATGTGTTGTTGGTTTAACCATCACTTTGGATCATTGGCTAACCTGATTTCCAGCTTATGATGTATCTCTTCTCGTGTGTTCCCTTTCAAGCTGTGTGTTGTCACAGGTTTCTAAGGGGTGCACTCATTCCCCCGTCTGTGTGTTAGAGACATTCATGCACATTTCTTGACTTGCTGCACATGTCACACCCTTGCTACCAACAATGACATCTTACTCACCTCTACATGCAACCGCGATTAAGGTGATACCGTACTACCCACTGCTAAGACTCCTACACCAAATAGTCTGAGGTCTAGTTAGGAGTTCTTACTAGGGAGATCCCCTAACATGTTGGCGCGACTAGCACCATCAACAACACCATACACATGTGAATTCAAAGAGGGACAAGTCACCACATGGCATGCTTATAATGCATCTGCCACTTCACCCTTGATAATTGGTACATAAAATGGTTCATGAGCTATATGGGAGAGATCCATGTGAGGGAGAGGGGGGTATTAAAAGGGAATTCTTTGGTCCTAATATAATCTCCATAGGAATGAATGTGAGGTTCTAAATTATGATTGGCGAGCAATGAGAAGGGATATATTAAGGGATGTGTCTCCATCCTAATAAGTTGGTGATGTTGGTTTGAACTTAATTCAAAAGACAAGCATGGTTTTCCCAGGCATCTACTTACTTATTTTGACTTCTTAAGATACGGAAGAAGGAATTGAGTTGGAAGTCGCCAAGGGCTCCCAAAATTCTATGAAGTAGCAAATTTAATTGATTGTCCTTAGGATAAGTACCTTTGAGAAGGTATTGGATGGTTAGGAGAGAGTCTCCTAGAATTAGAAGCTTAGTAATCTCCATTTATTTTTCTATATTTAGCCCTATCATAATACCATATATTTTCACTTGGTTGTTTGTCCTCTTGCCTAGCCCAAGGAGTACCTAAGTGCTAAAGTTCGATCAGCATTTAAGACAACCCCTCCCCCTCCTACCACCCCATTAAATTAAATTTTTAACAAGTCTATCAAAGTAAATAATTTTATAACAGTTCATATGTAATTTATATGTGCCCTAGTTTAACTAATAGATGAAATAGTTTTTTGGCCAAAATCCAACAATATAATTTCGAGCAAGATTATGGTTTCTTGTTATTTGAAATGCATAAATGGATTTAACACCCTAAAAGACCCCTGAACCACCCAAACTTTGCAAATTAAAAAGCTTAAACTTGTGATTTTTAAAAATGATGCAGGAGCATCTGAACTTCCAAGTCATTTTCAAAAAATCAAGGCTTTTTGGAGATAAAGCTCCAAAAGGGGCTTCAACATTTAAAAATAGTTATATTTCTTCAATTGTAAATATTCTTAGTTTATTTAACTATTATAGAATGGTTTTAGAAAAGATATGGATAGGAGAGAGATTTTCCATAAGGAAAAAGTTAATTTACCTTGAAAAGCATGAGAGGTTTCGAGAATAAATCATGAGAGATTTGTGGAATAAATCATGAGAGATTTAGGGAATAAATCATGGAGTGATTTAGGGATGTAGAAAAACTATTTTTCTTGGAACTTTGTATTTAATCATTTAAGCCTAAGGGCAAATCTAATGGCCAAATGAATGTGAAATCAGGCCATAGAGAGTGAATAGAGAGAAACTATGTTTTTGAGTATTCACATGTACAGGATTTATTGAATGAAGTTGATCGAAAGCATCATTATGCTCATGATTATATTTGTGTGTTTGTGAATGAAGAATTCCATCATCTGTGTAACATCTGGAATTAAGGGAGAGGAAAATGTTTTGTGCATGTGTATTTGTTTTGCAGAACATATGGGAGAAATATTTGTATAAGAAGAGGTAATTAATTCAAGTCAAATTATTTGACGAAGGCTCTTGTGAGTAAAAGAACCCTACAGGACAAGGAGAAGATGCCTTATTAGAATAGTCATATGAATATGTCCATAAGATAGTAAATGTTATGAGGCTTCACAAATTTATTAATGAAGCATTCTCCGTTGTGACTTATATGAATGAGAATATACATGATCTCAAGATTGAAGTTGTATTGTACATGGAGTGGCTTGAAATCTTGGTATAGAATTAACCTGGATTTTTATTGACATAAGTAAATTAATGTGAACATATGTTTATTATATAATATGTTGTGTGAGTAAACTATGCATGAAAAGTCAGATTTTCCTGCAATGAAGTGGTATCAGAGCTAGAAAATCCTTGGTGGGAGGATTAGAGAATGACATAGCTTGCAAAACTTACAGAGGATCAGATTTGGTGAAATCTCACAGGTGAAGCTTTAGTGTTTTAATTGATTTGAGTAGGGGGGATATTTGCAGGTTGAGCTTTTTGGAGGATAAATTCAAAGATTGCAGCATCAAAGGTTTGAAAAATCTAATTGAGGTAAATTGTTTTGTTTACAGTTTATATTGATGATTGTATGAATCAAAGTTTTGTACAAAAAGAACATTGAAGTTATTTGGAAGGAAATCTACTTGGATAAAAGTAGAATGGATTTGAATTTGAAAGAAATATGGAGAAGAATGTTCCTTGGATGACGAAGAACAATGAAGGACTGCAACAAATGAGCCAACATAATGATTGAATATTGCAAGAGTAGTATGCATGTTTGAATGAAACCGAATAAACAGGTAAATTGATCTTATATTTTCAACGAATTTGTGAGGTATATTGTTGATTACATATCGCAGTGATGAGGATGATGACAGCAGGAGGACTCTAACCAAGAATAGAGGAAGTTATTAAAGAATTGTGGAAAAGAACCTTTACAATTTCCAGCTGAGGTTGGAAGGAGAAGGATAGAGAAGGATAGGTGGATGTTCTTAGACGAAGTGAAGATTTGCATAAACCAGAAAAGAGCAGAGAGGCTCAAGAGATTCTAGAGGAGAGAACCAATTATACAAGGAGTCTAGGCTCAGAGATAGATTTTTGAGTTATTGTAACAAATTAAGGAGTAACTTGTTATTGCATAGGTTGGGGTGTAGTCTATAAGTGGACAAGGTAAAGTTAACAAAGGAAGAAGGAAGATGACTATTGATAGCCATGTCATGGGTTCAGAGAGAAGCCACAATAGAAGAAAGAAATATTCCAAAACAAATGGCATAAAGAGAAGAATGAGTCAAGAGAAAGCTGATTGAGAAGTTGTTGAGATAAAAGTATAATTGAATGTACTAATGGAACTGCTACAAGAAGGTGAGGAAGTCCAAAGATGAAAATGGATTATGTGGAAGAAATTAAAGTGGCACAAGTTGTATGTGAAACTAAAGCACAAGTTGTGTGCTTGGTTGAAGAGAGAACTCAGGGCAACAAAGATTAAAGTTCACTATTGTTTACCTCAATAAGGACCTATCCTTGGTGAAGACAAGGATGAAGGATCTAACTAGATCCAAGGATCTCATGATTTTAAAAACTAATGAAATGTTTATGAATGCAAGTCATCTAGTTGTAGATGATGGAGAGTTTCCTCATGAAGGATATTGAATAAATTCCAATTAATGGAATTATGGATGAAATTCTTACACCAAAACAAGGAGACATCCTTGGAGAGGAGGATGAAGAGAATGAGAGACTTACTACAAGTATTATGAACTATTTGGGAAGTTCAAATCAACATGAGAAGTTTATGTCTAAGGCATCGAATAAGGCCAAAAATCCTTATGATTTTAAAGCTAATGATTTGTGTATGTTTGCAGGTTGAAAAGATAAGGAAGAAAGATAGTCATCTTAAGTTGTCATGAAGATTAATGAGGATGATAGAAATATTCGTTGCAAAATCATAACTGAAGAACATAATGATAAGTTTATTATTAGAGGATATGAAGAAGAATGTTCTATTAAAGACAATTAGAGTGAATATCATGCACAATTCATAAATGAAATTGTTGATAAGCAATTGCAAGGACTTGTCGGTGTAGGTAACAAGGAAAATTTGACTAGTGAAGATAGTCAAAGGAGAGAGAAGAAAAATCATTAAGATGCAATGCTTAAGAGACATGAAAAAGAATAAGAGTTGTTGGAAAATTTGTTAAGAGGACCTAATCCAAGAGAGGAGATTACAGCCAGAGATGAAACATGTTCATAAGTGCCTAGCAATGAAAGGATGCTTATAACATCTAAAGAACCAAAGGTAAATTTTAATTTTAAAATTGATTATGAGGTTGGAGGAAGTGTTGATGAACATGAAAATGTATTTAAAGAAATAGAACTTGAACTATTTCTAGAAGGTTAAATTGAGCCTCAAATACAACATTTAAAGAAAATGTTTAGAGATTTTGAGGAAGAGATGAGATTTTTTGAGAAATGGTTGGTAAGAGATACAAGTAATGAGGGTTGCATAGAGTTTGCAAACTCTGATTTTGAGGAACAACATAGAGTTCCATATAATAGTGGCATGCATGTAAATAAAATGCAATAGTTGGTGAGCAACAACAACAACAACAAATTTCAGTGAGAAGACAACAATATTTCTATTGTAAGACAACAAGGAAGAATACATTCAATTGTCTTAAACATATGTGGAAAGATGTATGTTAGGGAGGAGGAGAAAGATAATGATTCTGAAATTCTTATGCAAAAGTTGAGAGAGGACAACAATGAATTTCCACTAAAATCCAGATTGGATGTTGAAATAGAGAGGTTATAGAAACTTATGATGAAAGTGCCAGAACAAGTGCACATTGATGTAAGAAACGAAGTTAGAAATAGGTGCTAAATGAATATACAAGAGTGCATCAATAAGGTTAATGGAAAGTTGCAAAACAATGTTTGGAAGCCTGGGAATTAGAAGGTAACAACAACATAATTAATTGAATAGGAGCATACAAAAACAGAAGATCAACTACTGTACAAAATTTTGGGTCAGTTATATTAAAGGGATCAACTACAGTACAAAATTTTGGGTCGGTTATATTAAAGGCTTATGAGCAGGAGGTCATAATTTTTCTACCATGGGGTTTTGATGTAGGAGCATCTAAACTTCCAAGTCATTTTCAAAAAATCAAATCATTTTAAAGATAAATCTCCAAAAGGGGATTCAACATTTAAAAACAATTCTAATTCTTTGTTTGTAAATATTCTTAGTTTCTTTCATTATTATAGAATAGTTTTAGAAAAGTTATGGATAATAAATCTTTTTTCCATAACACAAAAGCTAATTTACCTTGGAAAGCATGAGAGATTTAGGGAATAAATCATGAGGGCTTCATGGAATAAATCATGATATCTTTATGGAATAAATCAGGGAGTGATTTATGGATGTAGAAAAAACTACTTTTCTTGTAAATTTGTATTTAATCATTATAAGCCTACAGGTAAAACTAATGGCCAAATGAATGTGAAATCACGCCATAGAGAGTGAATAGAGAGAAACAATGTTTTTTAGTATTCACATGTATAGGATTTGTTGAATGAAAGTGATTGAAAACATCCTTATACTTATGATTGTCTTTATGTATTTGTGAATAAAGAATTCCAACATCTATGTATAATCTAGAATTAAGTGAGAGGAAAATGTTTTGTGCCAGTGTATTTGTTTTGCAAGACAAGAGAAATATTTGTATAAAGAAAGTGGGAACAAATTAAATTCAAAGAATTAGAGGAAGGCTCTGATGAGTAAATGAGCCCTGGGCGACAAGAAGATGCCTTATCAAAATAGGGATATGAATATGTCCATAAGATAGTAAATTTTATGAGGTTTCACAAATTTGTTAACGAATTGTTCTTCATTGTGACTTATCTGAATGAGAATATATCTCAAGATTGAAATTGTAATTTGATTGTGTAACGTACATGGAGTGGCTTGAAATCTTGGTATAGAATAAATGTTCTTCGTTGTGACTTATCTGAATGAGAATATACTTGATCTCAAGATTGAAATGGTGTAATGTACATGGAGTGGCTTGAAATCTTGGTATAGAATTAACTTGGAGTTTTATTTACAGAAGTAAATTAATGGGAAGCACCAAAAGGCACAAAAAATAATAATAATAACGTAGAAATTTTCTTTTTATTATTTTAGTTTGGAGTTATTTTTATTTTAATATAGGGTGGAGCTAATATGGATCTAGATTGGTTTTCCCCTTTTAAATACACTATATTCCACATGAATATCTTGGGTCAATACCATGGGTTCTCATAAACCTAGAGCTCAAAATCCACTAGTAATCAAGTTTAACTTAACTAACCAGAAAAAAATAAAATACTAATAATAATGAAGAAAGTTTCTTTTTATTATTTTAGTTTGGAGTTATTTTTATTTTAATATAAGGTTATTTTTATGTTTATTTTATTTTGACCAAGACAAAATATTTACGAGACATTACAACATTTCAACCATGTTGGTATTTACAAGACATTACAAGATTTCTACCATGTTGAGTTGGACAATACCTCTCTCTCCTCTCTCTGGATGCAACAAGAAACATAAATAAAAAAATAACCAAATATAATTTTTACTTCATAATTAAACATATATATATATTATATATTTATATATTTATTTTAAATCATTTTTCAGTATTACATTATTTTTTATTTTCCTCCCTTAGCCCTCTTAACTGTTAGAGTTTCAAGATCTTCCACAGAGAGTATATTTTAAGAACAAAAGTTAAGGTGTTATAGGTATAAACCTTACAAAACTAACGCCCCCAAAAAGCAAAATTTACACATCATAATTTACTAATTAATCACAAATATTTGATGACAATGGGCATGTTCATATCCTGAGTAGGTTCATTTAGATCCAAACATTTGACAACAATAAGAATGCATTAGTTGATTGTGCCATACACATTATTTGTCAATTTGTTGACTCACGCCTTCAACTCCTTTAGCTATTGTGGAAAGGCTTCCACTTCATCATCTTGCATACCTTCTTTATCCTTGATTTTCCAAATTTTATCCATATGTTCATTATGTTTCAAATTAATGATAATCATATCCAATTTCAATTGCAGAGATTCTAACCTCTATGACAAATGAGTCAACAAGGCTTTGGGTGGCATTGTAGGTGGTTCTCTGTGAAAGTTCTAGGTGATTGTTGAAGGTGAGGTAATACATGGTGAAATCAATGTTTTGTTAAGTTAGATCACCTCCCCTCAAGTGTGGAGACAATTGAATTATGTTTGGTGGTGGGGGTTGTGCTCTTGTAGCCTCACTCTGAAGCTGAGTGGAGCTAAGTGGTGAACTTTTTGTATGGTTTATTTTATGGATTATTGTTTGGTTTGAGTACTATGTAAAGGGAAACATGAGCTTTAGCTATAAAACATTATATATTATTAAACTTCATCTAATATATATTTATTTTTGGATAGAGTTTTGGCATTTGCATTTTTTATATTTTTAGGAATTAGATGTTGAGAAGTGTTTAAATTTCTTTTTTAAAGATAATATTTAAATAATTTTAATTTTTAAAATAGGGTTAAGTTAATAATTTATAAATAGATTTATACATAGTTTATCAATTATCAATTCATTAAGGAAAAAATTTAATATATGTAGAATTTGAATTCGAAGAAGAGGGTAAACAATTTACTCACAATCATTTAAAATTATAGTTGATTGACACATTTTTTTATTACATACTTTGAAAAGCTCTAATAATTTCCCTCCTTCCAAGGATGATATCTATTCATAATTGCTAATTTTTATTGTTATTTAATGCCATGGTGAATCAGTGACTTGTTAGAGTAATTTGGACAAGGCCCAAGATCAAACTTGGTCGCTGTCACTATAACACCAAGAGTATGTCCAATAACTTGTAAGCCAAATATACCAAGAATATATGGCTTAACAAAAACCAAGACTCCACTAAACTAAGGAATCCTACTCTTTAAACTTTGTCACAATAGCCAAAAATATCACTTATAAAATTTAAAAAAAAAAAAAAATTAATTAAATAATATACATAGTGAACTTATACAAGTCCCTTATTTTAAAATAGCATTAACACCCCTTGAAAATTAAAAAATCAAAAGTCTCTCACACTGACGAATATGTCTCAAAATAACAAAACCATGATCATTTTTATTCATTTCAATTAAATCCAATTAAGCATTATTAATTTGCTTTTTACTCATTTCAATTATTTTCTTAAAACTCACTTTATTTCTTTGGAAACACTCGAGCAAAAGCAAACCTTTCGGAACCAATTCTATCAAAACCTGAGGTCACCCATGCCCTAGAGGTCACCCATCAAGAACGTGGGCAACATCCAACCAATTTTGTAAAGATGGATGGAATCAAGACAATATATTTTGTAAAGATGGATGGAATCAAGACAACATATTTTTGTAAAGATGCATTGAATCAAGAGAATATATAGATGAGTTAATTTTTAATTTGGAAATAGTATATATTTTTTAATTTTAATTAAATTTTGATAAATTATTGAATTATAATATAATAAATAAGTATAACTATATTAAAAATATTAATGTGATTGATATAATGGAAGGCTTCATAAATATAACAAAAAATTATTGTAACATAAATTAATACATTGAATCTAGACAATGTATTGAATAAAGACATTCATTAAGATTTATTTGAAATTATTAAAAGTATAGATTATTTAATAGCTTTTAGTATTTAGAAATAATTTATTTTAATTTGATTGAGTAGTTTAATGAGGCAATAATTTCGCCCTAAAAATATAGATTTTTCTAGCACTTTTTTAGAAAAATAAATTGGTTGAAATTTTTGGAAATCTAGGTTATAGCTGTCAAACTATAGAATTTTAGGTGCCTCGTGGTTTTTGAGAGTGTTGAATCTGTTTCTATCTTCAAAATCCGGATTGGAACACTTCTAAATCAAGATTTTGCAAAATAAGAATATATGGTTTCTAGTGAAAAAGTTATCGTCTAAGCGAAATTATCGTCTTGTTAGACAAAACCATTTGATAATAATTTATATTAATTTTGATATGTGTGTTAGAGGAACTAGGTTGAGTTTGTACTCTCATGACATGGAGTCAATTATGATCGCTTCCACTAGAATCCCTAGGTAGGTCTAGCACATCTTTAGTAGGCGACCATGCATTAGACAACTAGGGGATTTGAACATGAAACTTTGTACTCTACATTTTCACGTGTCATCCAAGTAAATTCTCTAAAAAAAACTTTTATAATTGAAAAACATTGAGATGAACTTAATCTACATAGATTACAAAATCATTTAATATAATCTTACCATAAAATTCATTTAATTCTTAATATTAATATTTAAAAAAAAAATCACAATTAATTAATTAACAACGCTTACGCTTATAGCAATTTTAATCATTTTATCAAAACTACACATTCATATTTGGAAAGACAAACTAACTTTGTTTCTTTGGAAGCTAACACGAGAACAAACCTTTAAGAACCAATTCTATCCAAACATAATATGATATTTAGACAATATTTTGAATAAAATTGCATTGAATCTCGACAACATATTGAATAAAGATATTGGTGGAGTGAGATTATAATGAATTGAGATTTATTTTAAATGATTAAAAGATTATATTATTTAATAATTTTTATGTTTAATAATAAATTTTTATATTTAATTTGACTAGTTTGATCAAGAGATAATTTTACTTTGAAAAAATAGAATTTTTATGTGTTTTGGAAAAAATTGTTGATTTTTTTGGAAATCCAGGGTAAGTTGTCAAACTATAGAATTTTAGGTGCATGGGGTTGTTGAGAGTGTTGAATCTATT
This sequence comes from Pinus taeda, assembly GCA_000404065.3. Classification (NCBI taxonomy): domain Eukaryota; kingdom Viridiplantae; phylum Streptophyta; class Pinopsida; order Pinales; family Pinaceae; genus Pinus; species Pinus taeda. The sequence goes on along the minus strand of APFE030212626.1, from coordinate 67,496 downwards.
TTCAAAATTTGGACTCAAACACTTCTAAATCAAAATTTTACAAAATGAAAAATATTTGATTTTTGGTGAAAAAGTTATTGTCTAGGCAAAATTGTCGTCTCGTTAGACAAGGTCATTTGATATTAATTTATACTAATTTTGATATGTGTGTGTATTAGAGGAATCGATATTTGGGTTGATTTTGTACTCTCATGACAGGGAGTTGGTTCCGACCACTACCACTAGAATCTCTTGGTGGGACCAGCATGTCCTTAGCAAGCGACCATGGGCTAGAGAACCGAGGGATTTGAACATGGGACCTTGTACTCACATTTACTCCAAGTAAACTCCCTAAGGGGGTCTTTATAACAGAAGGAAATAGGGATGAGCTTAATCCACTTATGTGTGCATAGATCACGAGATCATTTAATATAAACTCACTGGGTGAGATTCATTTAATTCTTAATTTTAATATGTGGGGAGTTTTTCACCATTGGTCAAGGTTCAATTCTCATGAGGGTCTCTTACTATATAAGTCATGGGACATCTTGAATTAGTGGTTGAATGTGTGGTTGCAACTTGCACAAATAATATATATATATATATATATATAATATATATATAAATATATATATATATATATATATATATATATGATCTCTTTGACTTATGCCACAAATAAGTAGATCAAAACATGTTACACGTCTTCCTTTTTTATGAAACTCTATAATGTATAATATTTGGTGATATATTATAATGTCAAGCCATTATAATAGTGGAAGGTTAAATTCTCATGAGGTTCGCTTACTATATAAGCCATGGGACATCTTGAAATAGTGGTTGAATGTATGGTTGCAACTTGCACAAAAAATTATATTAATGATCTCTTGACTTATGCACAAATAAGTAGATCAAAGTCTGCTACACATCTTCCTTTTCTATGAAACTTGTAGAATGTAGAACATTTGCTGATATATTATAATGTAAAGCCAGTATGTATTAAGAGTGTTAGTTCAAACTCTATAAATCTAAAAAATAAAATAAATAAAAAACTAATTTTAATAAATATTGTAAAGTTAACGGAGCAAGTCCACGCAGGTTTAGAGTTGGTATCCCCTCTCTGGAAGTTGATTTATTGTCAATTCCAGCTCATTCGATGTCTTTGCTTATCTATGGACTTTGCTTTTCATTTTTGTTTCACTGTAGTTGGCTCTGATAAACAAAGTCAACATTTTTGTCACAGTTGCCACAATAGTCTAAACACTAAGCATACTTTTGTTTTGATCAACATGCTTGTAAAGAAAAACCTATATAATCTAAAACAACTAACCTTGTGTTATTAAGTCAGTTTTTTATCTAGACAACACATAACACAAACCCATACTTTATATATCATATTGCATCAATAATATAAAATCAAATATTACAAAATATATATATATATAAATATATATAATAATTATATATAATTACCAATAAACATATATTTTAAATTTACCAATAACAAAATTTATATATTTATGTTTTTGTAACGTGTTATATGCATAATATCAATAAAATATATTTAATTTTAATATTAATTTTAATTATATTTATTTAAATGGGATTAAATTTCATACATTAATGCCTATTAATGTATTTTGAAAAAACAATATATATATATATATAATATATATATATATATATATATATATATATATATATAATAAAATACAAATGGTTTAAAAAAGATACGTGGTTGATATCACCTTTCAATATAAATTATTTTTAAATTTTAATGTATTAAAATTATATTTGTATATCTGTTTGTTCGCTAAGTGAAGGATGTGAAATTTTGATTTTTTTTGTTAATAAGTAGAATTGCATAATATATTAAAAAATAGTTAGTTTTATTGGTTTATTGTAAGGAAAACCATATTAATAAAATAATAAGAGATTTTGATATGATAAATTGTTTGAACTTGAAAATAAAATTGACAATATAATATAACTTTAATTTATATGCCTTGATGCTAATAGAGGTACTAATGTTCATAGCTAAACTTGCAGTCTTGCTATTGATATAAACAAACACAAAAATTAACGAAGAGACCATTTACTTGGATCGTGAGTCAACCTCTATTGTATCAGGATGAGCCTTCTATTCATCTAAAGTTGAGAACTCCAAATCAACTAGATTTTTTGTCATATTTGATATTCTACCGTCACGATTTTTTGTTTTCCTTTGAAGCTCATATATACATAATAGAATTTCTTATTGTGTCTCACCTCCATTTTAGCTTCTTGAATTTAAGCCTTGATAGTATGATCTGAAAATGAGAACTTCAATCGTCCTCTGACACTTTGCAAGCTTGATAAACTTGGGTCTTTAAAAGTAAAATTAGTTTTACAACCCCTTCAAAGATGAGGGGTTATGTTTTCACATAAATTTAAAAGTGAAAAAAATTCATATGCAACTCAATATGATAATCATGTAAGAAGAGAAAGCAACAAGTGATAACTGAGTTCACCCCTCTCCCTACTCCAATGGCTAGGTTTCTTTATTGATCTCAACAACAAATGAGCACATTTAAAATTGATGACTCTGGACTGGCATTGTTTCTCCTACAAAGAAACATTCTTCTATAAGAATTCTCACTCAAAAATATGGCTCCCTATAGTAAGTCATGATTATGTTAATAGAAAAAAGGACTCTCTCACAATATGTCCTTGTACTCCTCCTGAAATAAAAAAGAATAAACATACAACTACTTCACAATGAAGTGTTGAAAAGGGCTTTTCCCATAACCACACTAAGAAAAGATTGAATATAGTTCATCTATTGATGCAACAGTTGTCGTAGATGCATCTGGAAAGTTTCAAAACCCCTAGCTAGGCTCTTTCTGTGCTCAACAAAGTCTCCATATGCACTAAAAACAATCTTTTTCTATAACACTAAAGGACCTAACTATGCAAAAATTCCATCATACAGTGCTTAAATCAAGAGTTTGAAGCTAACATTGAGTTCAGGGCACTCAGAAACCCCACCTAGGCTCTTCTTCAGCTCAAAAAGGTTAAAAAATGAGCAAGATATGCTTCTTGGAACCAAGCTCTATTATTTGTCCTGCAAATTGGCAAAAAAACTTCCTAATTGTGCAATGAATTCACCCTTTTGACAAACCTCCAGGCGACAATTTCGTCTGAGACCGGTGATGATTATGCCCTAATCAGTGCAATTTTCCACCTCTTTAACCGCACCCATAAGGCCTTAAGCACCGAGTTTTTATCCCCTCTCTTGGGCATGTGGGCGCCACGTGGCCAAGGGCTAGGCCATGTGCCCTCCCCTTCGGCTTTAACTCCCTCCTCTTCTGGTGATGGTCATATCGTGGCATATAAGACCGAGGATCAGGGCTAACGACCCACCCCTGCTAGTTGAGTCCTCGCTCTAGAGGTCATGGTCACATCATTAACAATATGATCAAGGACTGGAGCTAACTTCCCACCCCCATTGGCTAAGCTCCTCCCTATTCATCGGTGGTCACACATGTTCCGAGAACAGAGGGCTAGGAATTATCTGCCTGCCCCTGTTGATTGAGCTCCCAACATGTTTGCGTTGAGGTAATGTGGTTTTTCCATGGAATCGAGGGCCAAGGCCTATCTGTCCACCTCCTCCACCATGCCCTATTTTATGGTCATGTTGGCCTCAATAGGACCGGGATCCAAGGCTAACTGCCTAACCTTGTCACTTCTGCCTATGAGTCATATGGTGGCAATAAGACGAGGGGCCAGGGCTAATCGCCCGACCCCTTCCCCCAATCAAGCTTGAACATCAGTTCAAATATAATCAGAATTCACCATAGTTTAAGAACAATGGTGCGGTGTGGCAATAGGTTGTGGTGTTGTTATGCAGGTGGTCTAAGGGTCAAACCCCACCGAGGTCATTCGACCCTTATAAAAAAAAATTCCAAACATAGAGGGCCACATGGTGCCCTCTCATTGGGCCATGTGGCGCCTGGCGCCTCACCATTGGCTTAGTTCAAGCCAAACCAACCAATCAAACCTCACCACCTCAACTTGTACGACACTACCACATGTTAAACATGTATTGGTCCTCATGTCTACTGTACGCCTAGTAAGCATGTTGATGTGAGTTGTACGATCTTCCCAATTAGCAGCTTAGTTAACCCTATTGTTTGACTTTTTAGTTGTTTAGCCAAAACTTCATAACATATAACTCTCTCATATGATGTCGTATTGAGCTGATTCAAATGGAATTGGAATCAGGACGACAAACAATACGATATGGCATTGGTTTTGGGAGACTGTGAGCACTTTCATTTTTTAGCCTATTTTTTTATCTTTGGATCACACCTCCCCACTAGGAACTTTTGGACCTCCAAAATTCTGTCTACACTCAGCAAATAAGTGAGGATACAAGTCCTTCATTTTCCTGATCTCAATTCTTCCTATTCCGTTTGAATTGGTTCCTTTGAGCCTCGTTCAAGGTACTCCACATTGTCTCTACGTGAATTCCTTATCCTCTTGTTAAGGATTGTGGCTTGTCACAATTCTTCTAAACATTAGCATAATCTTCAATGGATGGAATCTAAACATTCTCTTCATAATCATCTTTCCTTGGCAACTCATACGATCTTCATCTTGAAATTTATCCTTGTTGATACACAATCAAACTTGATCTTCCACATGGAAATCATGATCAAACTTATGCTTGATATGCCTTGCTTTGTACATGGCCTTGCTTTTCTTAAGTTGCACTTGTACTCTTTGATGCACATCATTATGTCCATCTTCTCCAAAACATTTATCAGAGATAAAATTTGAAAAGTATTTGGCAAATAGCATAAACCAGCTTCACACAAAAATACTTGTATAGATGAGTGCCTGACACAATTGTAGACATGTTGGATGAAATGAAAATTCTCATCCCAATGTTCCATACAAATTGACTGAACAAAAATAAAAAATAGCATATCATGTCAAAGACATTTTTTGCATATAAGTGATTTATACATGACATCACTTTAAAAATTACCCAAATGGGAATATACAAGAAGTAATTACAATTTTACAAAGCAATCTAATTGTACAAAATAGTATACCCACTCTTTTCCTAACTAGGCTTATGGGTTCTCTTTCTGAACCCACTCTACTTCAAAGGTTGCTTTGATAACTACATCAGTTTCCACTTTGCCACATGTCACTTCCCTTGTAGGGGATCACATGACCTCTTTTTCCTTCTTGGGATGAAGTTTGGATGGAGTTTCCAACACTTTTCAATCTGGTGCCCATTCATGCTACAATGGGTAAAGCAATGCTTGTGCTTGCCCATCGACAAGGAAGTGTTCATTCCTAGGAGAGGTTCCTCATGTCTTTTCCTAATTATTTGATCCATCTTTTTTACCATTGCCTTACGTTTCTCACACTCAGCCACACAATTGTTAGATGCATCACAGAATGTACAAGGAAATATTTCCCATAAATGACCATAAGCACAAACATTTCTGGAATCCCCATGATGCTTATATATGTATTTTGGGTTGTGACTTTCATGAGGAAAAATGGACTTGGCATTTCCTTTGGAATGTTCATCTCTCTACAAAGACAATTTTTCACTATCACTACCATCATGGTGTGTTGTTCCATCACTTCGTAGGAACCCCTTTGGCACGAACTCCTGACGATTTCTTTGCCTCAGCAATTTTGGAGCACCCTCCAATTTCTTCATGGCCATAACCCAATCCTTCATATCGTGGTCATTCCTTTACTTCGATAAGATTAATGATGCCTTGGCCATTGAATTTGAGGCCCCTTCCATCATAACCTGTCTAAGTTAAAAGCTTCATACCAATACCCATAGTATGCTTTTCAAAAGCTTCAAAATATTTGTTATCAACATTAACTGAAGGAGTAGAACTAGAAATACTAATTACCTCCTTTGGAAAACAACCCATATTTTTCATTTCAGATGTTGACAAAGAAGTGGATGATATCTCTAGCCAACCACTTTTACCAACTAGAACATGGGGAGAATATTTCAGATGCTCGCAAAAATTGTAACCACCATTCTCATCATATGATCCATATCTTGTGTACTGACCATTCCCACAAATTGGTTTCACATTTGAGGGACTCTTTGCTGCTTCTGGGATGGAACACTCACCAATTTGTTCCTCTACTATATGTTGCAACTATAGGTGCATTTTCCTTTTCTCCTTCTCTGCAGCTTCAAGTAATCTCCTTAGCTTGACATTCTCCATTCAAAGAGATATATTAATATCCTTCAACTCTTTGAGTCTTTCACACTTTATTTTCTTACCCATACTTGAAATCTGGTCAGAACCTGCTCTGATACCACATGATCTGAAAAATGAAAACATTAATCGTCCTCTGAAACTTTGCAAGTCTAATAAACTCAGGTCTTTAAATGTAAAATTAGTTTAAAAACCTCTTTAAAGATGAGTGGCTAAGTTTTCACATGAACTTAAAGGTGAAACAAATTCATATACAACTCGATATGATAAAAATGTATAGAAGAAATCAGTAAGGGATAACGGATTTCACCCCTCCTAGGCTACATCTATGGGCCATGCTCTAATGGCTAGGCCGCTTTATTGATCTTAGTAGCAAATGAGCACATTGCATATTTTTGACTCTAGAGTGGCATTGTTTCTCCTACAAATAATTATCACACAAAAATATGACTCCCTACAACAAGTCATAATTATGTCGACAAAAAAAGGAATCTCTCACAATAGGTCCTTCTACTCCACCTGAAATAAAAAATCATAAACATACAACTACTTCATAATTGAGTGTTGAAAAGGGATTTCCCCTAAGCACGCTAAGAAAATACTAAAGATACTTGCTCTACTAAAGTAACAGTTGTTGTAGATGCATCTGGAAAGTTTCAAAACCCCTAGCTAGGCTCTTTCCATGCTCAACAAAGTCTCCATAAGGACTCAAAAAAATATATGTCTATAACATTAAAGGACTTTCTCCAAAAATTCCATCATACATTTCTCAAATCAAAAATTTGATGCTACCATTGAGTTCAGGACACTCAAAAACCCCTATCTAGGCTCTTCTTGAGCTCAAAAAGGTTAAACATTGAGCAAGATATGCTTCTTGGAACCAAGCTATGTTATATGTATTAAAAATTGGCTAAAAAACATCCGAATTGTGCGACGTGAATTCAACCTTTTGACAGACCACCAGGCAACAATTTCTCTTGGGACCAGTGCTAATTCTGTTGCAATAAATGCCATTTTCCACCTCTTTAACCATGCCCATAAGGCCTTAAGCACTGAGTTTTTAGCCCTGCTCTCGAGCATGTGGGCACCATGTGGCGATGGTCTGGACCACGTGCCCGCCCCTTTGGATTTAGCTCCCTCCTCTTCGAGTGTTGGTAATATCATGGCATATAAGACCAAAGGCTAGGGTTAACGCCCACCCCCTCCGGTTGAGCTCCCACTACAGAGATCGTGGTCACATCGTTAACAATATGGTTAAGGACCAGGTCTAACCGTTTTCCCCCACCAGCCAAGTTCCTCCTTGTTCTCCAGTGCTCAAACTTGTTTCGTGAACCGAGGGCTAGGGCTTATCCACCCACCCCCATCGGTTGGGCTCGCGTCGTGTTTGCAATGTGGTCATGTGGTTTTGCCATGGAAGTGGGGGTCAAGGCCTATCCAACCACAGTGTTATGGTCATGTTGGCCTTAATAGGACCGAGGTCTGGGGATAATCGACCAGCCCCATCACTTTTGCCTGCGAGTCATATGGTGGAAACAAGATCAGGGGCTAGGGCTAATCGCCCAACCCCTCCCCCAAACGTGCCTAAACTTAAGTTCAAATATAATCAGACTTCGCCATAGGTTAAGAAAAAATAGCGTGGCGTGGCAATAGGTCGTGGTGTTGTCTTGTAGGTGGTCTAAGGGTGGAACCCCACTAAAGCCAACCGACCCCTATAAAAAAAATTGGCCAATCAGAGAGGGGCATAAGGCACCCTCTCACTGGGCCAAGAGGTGCCTCACCATTGGCCCAATTTAAACAAAACCAACCAATCAAACGTTTCCACCTCAACATGTCTCTACTGTCATGTGTCAAGCTCGGATTGGTCCTCCTGTCTTCCATATGCCCAGTAAGCATGCTAACATCAGCATGACATCAAATGTACACTCTGCCCAGTCAACCATGTTGTTTGACTTTTTAGTTGTTTGGCTAAAACTTGAGAACATCATAACTCTCTCATATGATGTTGGATTGAGGTGATTCAAGCAGCATTGGAATCATGATGACAAACACTACAATTTGGTGTCAATTTTGGGAGATTTCAAGAACTTTCATTTTTTAGCCTATTTTTTTTATCTTTGGATCATAGTAGGGGGAATAGAATGAACATATATCGTTGTTAAATGCTTCACAAAGCACTATTATCTAGAACTAGAGTGGAGAGGGCTATTTCATCTTCCCTCACAACCTCCATGATGCACGAATCTAGGGATAGTGAAATAGTACAAATTGAAGTTGGGATGATAGGGAGAAAAGAGAAATAGAAGGGAGGGAGGTGATTTTTTATGCACAAGGTAGAGTGATACAGAGCCTAGAGGCAGGGAGAACAAAACCAAGGTTCCATGAGAAAGCAAACACTTAGGACATAGGGACAAAAATATCAAATAACTAGGAGAGAAACCTAGCCAAAGAGAGAACTAGGAACCTTTGTTAAAATGAATAGCCTCTAAAGGAGAGAAGACATGAAAGAACAAGAAAAAAGAAGTCATAAAAGAAGAGATGAGAAAATCACAACTTTCGAATTAACTAAGAAATTTCCACTTATCCTGAGGAAAAAGCAAGGATAAACTTTGCTGTGAAAGTGAAAAAAGGAGTGAATAGAAACCTACAGAAGGGAGTACCATAACTATCCACCAAATTCACCTCGGCCGAGACTGACACACGACCCACTAGCACACTTAGAGAATGAACCCATTGCCAATAAACCTAAGTAATAATGACGACCTAGAGGAACCAATTGCTAACAACAATTGAAAACTCAAACTCGTGCTTGAGTGGAAAGTTGGCATAATAAGACCAGAGGGGCATTTTAAACCCAAAAAATGGGAATAACGAAAGACAACTGGAAACAAAAAATTCTACCAATCTACCATTGTAAAGACACATGGAACCAATTACCCATAACCTAATAATATTTCATGCAAAATTTCTCCTGATCATGTCTTTGCTCATAATATTCCCATGAAATTCCATGAAGATTTTGTGTCTCTCATGAGTCTATTTTGAATACCAAACCAAATCTGACCTCTCACCATCTAGCTTCACCACCTTGAGGTATGCTTACTTCATTGTGCACTATTAAATAGCATACCTTATTGATCACGTTGATGCTAGATGGGGGTTGTTGTTGTCTCCTAGCTGCACATTGTCTTTCATCACCACTCAATCGAATTATTACTTTTCATGTTCACTCACAGTGGGGGAAATTTTTTAACTAAATCACTGGGGGATAAAGGAGGAGATTCTTTTGCAAAATGAGGATATTATTAAAATATTATTATTTCAAAATCAGGTAGAAATTGTGGGGTGATAAAGAGTTAGAGGAAAAGAGGAAATTAAGATATTATAAAGAGGTGATCTGCCCCAATCTCAAAAATAAAAATATCTCTATGTCTTGACTAATATTAAGAGGAAAATTAACATTGCTAAAATAATAATAAATTATAGTTATCTTTATAGTGAAACTAGGCATTGGTCAATTCCCAAAGCACCATGGGATGAAAAAGTCGGTCGCCTTTGCAACACTAAGAGGGTTGAAGATGAAAAACATTTTATCTTAGATTTTCCCTCTTATACTCACATTCGATTTAAAATATTTGTCACACTACCAACCTTATTGACCTTTTGAGTTAGAAAAACTATGATGATCTTGGAACTTCATGCTTTTTGAGTATAGAAACAAAATGTTAAAGAATTATGAATAATGTCTTACTTTATTAAGGTCGAATAGATCATATCGATCTCAATGGATGTTTCTTTAAGAAGAACATGTATGTTGTATTAATTCCAAAAAAAGAGTGAGGCTTGGAAGCTTGAGTACATAGATACAAAAGAGGGAGATGGATCCTAAGATAGAGTTTTTTTTTTGTAAGTCAACAGTAAATATTTATATTACTTCAACAGAATCGCAATACAAAATGGCAGTTGGTCTACCATATTGGAAACCAGGCCAGCTGTAGAAATAGATTGTTTTGATACATCCATTGTCTAATAGAGACAATAAATTCTTTAGTCTCTTGGTCAACCCAAAATGCTTACTATTACTGCTAAAATCCCCACTAAGTCTTCCTAGATAATAATCAGTTTTAACAGACCTAAGATAAACAAAAAAAATTACTGTCTTTGTACTAAAACTTATATCTAAGTATTCTACTAAGAAAACAAACTGTACGAATAGACTTGTTGCATTCTCGGAGCTCATTTAACTAGGTCCTCGCCAAGCGAAGTGCGCACAGAAGCTGCCATATGAGCCACCGTTGTTGAGCTTTTGTTGTAGGAGCCTAAGCCTCCTACCCCTCTTGCCTTAAAATTCCTTAAACACATTGGTTCCCCTTTCACTTCCCCTAGATTAATGTCAATGTTACTGACATACTTCAAATAAATATTTAACATGTTATGGAAGTCACCTATGCGACCATCCTGAAGCTTCTCAATATTTACTAGCATATTCACAATTGTTTCAATCCCTTCAATCTAATGACCAACTTGCAATCTTTGGCTCGGCTAATAGGAGAAGCAAAGTGCATCTTGGGAGGTGACTTCAACATGATCAGGTCTCTAACTAAAATAAAAGGGAGGTGTTAGAATACTCGATGAAGAAGCCACTCAATTCAACTCCTTCATAGAGGATCACAAGTTGGTGGATATCCCTACTCCAAATGGCTCCCATACCTAGAACAATTGAAGGGGAGGGGAAAATTAAGTGGCCTATAGATTGGACCACTTCTTGGCATCAAAATCCCTATATTTGACAAACTTAGGTGCATAAGCAATCATTATGCCTAGCCATGGCTCTTACCTCTAGCCAATTAGACTTATACTAAAATGGTCCAGCACACCCCCCAACAAACCTTTTAGGTTTGAAGCATTCTGGCTTCAACATCCAGAATTTACTTCAAACATGGAAAATTGGTGGTTGGAATCTTCAACCTTGCAGGGAGGAATAATGTTACACTTTCGACAAAGGCTAAAATTCATCAAGAAAAAACTGAAAGCAAGCATGGAAGATTGCATACTTTGTGAACATCTAAGAAGAAAAAAGGAATATTGAGAATGACATGGAACAGGTGGAGAAAATAATGATATTAGAGAGAGGTACATAAGAGCTTAAAGAAAAGGAAAAGGAATTAGCAAAGCAACATGGGGAAAGGCTACAACAGGAGGAAATTCTGTATAAGAAAAAATCTAGAATAAAATGGCTACAAGAAGGTGAAAAAAATACAAAATTCTTCCATAAATCTATGGTACAATATAGGCAGCAAAATAAGATCCATTTCACTCAAGATGAGTCTCAACAAATATTGGAAGAGTAGGATGAAATCTTAGCAATGATGCACAATCACTTCCAAACTCTACTTATGGAACCAGTTAATGATAGAAGGGTTGCAATTAATTAAATTATTCAGCATATCCCTAAATTGGTGTCGAAAGAGAAGAACACACTCTTATCTCCCAAATTTTCCTTCAAGGAAGTAGAATATATTGTTATGATCATGCCAAAAAACAAGGCACCCAACCCTGATGGCTTAACAATTGAATTCTATCAAGTTTGTTGGCACATTTTGGGGCATGATGTATGGCAAATTGTGGAAAACTCTCATTGTACCTCTCCTCTCCTCTCGGCATTCGATGCCACCTTCATCTCTCTTATGCCTAAATCTCATAAAGCAACCTCTCCAGTAGATTATAGACCAATTTCTCTATGTAATGTAATATTTAAAATCATTTCTAAAACTATTGCAAATAGGTTGAAGTTGTTCTTGCCTACCATAATTTCCCCATAGAAGACTGGATATGTGGAGGGAGCATCATACCTTAGGTAGCTTAATTTTGGTTCAAGAGAATCTCCATACTCTAAAGGCCATGAAAACACTAGGTATGTTAATTAAAATTGACATGTTGAAAGCATTCGACAAAATCAATTGGTAATTTATCTATCATATTCTCTCTTCTTTTTGGATTTAATGAGTTTTAGATCCACTTGGTCATGTCTCTAATAACAATGGTCTTCTTATATGTCCTTATAAACGGTGCTCCCTCCCCCACCTTCTCACCCACTAGAGGGATCCGGCAAGGGGATCATATCTCTCTTATATCTTCCTTTTAGTTGCAGAAGGGATAGGTCGGTCCCTTAACCATGCCTTAGCCTCTAGTAAACTTTGAGGTCTCCCTCTAGGTTCTGATGTGGTGCGTTCCACCCATCAGAAAATTGTAGATGACACAATGTTCATGGGGAAAACCTCCCTTAAAGAAACACTAGAATTCAAAAGACTTTTGTATCTCTTATTTGTAGCCTCCGGAACCTCTATCAATGGAACTAAATCCCAAATTTTCTTTTTCAATACCCCAGTGGTAGTGTAGACCCATATTTCCCACCTTATGGGCTTCAAAATAGGTTTCATTCCTTCCACTTATCTAGGAGCTCCCTTAACTACCAACCCCTTGAAACTTTCTATCTGGGAAAACCTTATCCTGAAATTTGAATCGAAACTCTCATCTTGGACCTTTAGGGTTCTCAATTTGGTAGGTAGGTTGACTCTTATGGAGTCAGTTTTGCAATCCATGCCCACTTATTTGCTCTTCACCTTCGCTTCTCCAAAGGTAGTTCTCAACAAACTCTGAAGCTTCCAATGTTCATTCCTTTGGGGAGGTCCCAGCAGGGGGAAAAAATGGGCCTAAGTGGCTTGGGATAAGATATGTTTTCCCAAACACTACAGAGGATTAGGCCTTAGAGATCCACAAATTATGAGTGTGATTCTCTCTACCAAAGTTTGGTGGAGATAAATAAAAGTCCAAGCTTCTCAATGGGGGTAGTATTGGTCTAACAAGTATGCTCATGGAATCACTTTTAATCAATTAGTTAGATTCTCCAATATAATTTCAAGCTCTCATATCTAGAACTTAGCATGTAGCAATAGAAATCTGGTAGAGAAACACAGCTTCTGGGAGACATGCAATGGAAAATCAACTATTTTGGGAGGATTCCTGGAACCAGTGGCCAAAATTCTCTTCTCTTGTCGATATAAACTCTCTAAAATATAATCTCACTAGCAGGGGAGCTGTAGCACTGTGTGATTATTGGACTGAGTAGGACCCTACCACTGGGTGGATAAAATGGAGTTATTTCACCTCAGTCCTATCGCTAGACCTCGTAGAGGCTTATAAATTGATCTCAAAACATTTAATCAATCGCAACATCAAGTTGCATGAGGGAAATGATGTGCTCAGGTGGGGATATCAACCTTCGAAACTTCATCGTTAGGGAAGCAAGCCAACTGTTAATCAGAAATATTCTCCCACTGGCTAGCTATCAGTGGAAGCACTTGTGGAAACTCAATTATTGACCAAAATATTTTCTATTCCTTTGGCTTCTCATCAAACAGAAAACACTCACCTGGGATAGGTTGTAGAAGTGAGGATTCATAGGACCCTCGGTTTTCAATCTCTGCTTCTTGAAAGAGGAGAATTATTATCATCTATTTCTTGACTATGATTACGCAAAATAAATTTGGATTCTCCTACATCGTGCCTTTGGCATTCCTCCTCAAGGTTGCGTGGGAATTAAGGAGCTTCTTGTCAATTGGCCAATGCCTTCTTTCTCCACTCCTATTTTAAACAGGGCCTAGGCTTTGATGCCGATTTTTATCCTTTCGTCCCTTTGGAAGGAAAGAAACTATAGGATCTTCAAGGACTCCTCCAAAGGGCTAGGAGTATTATGGGATCAAAATCTACAGATGTTGAATAAAACAATTTACCTTACCCTCTGGGATTCCAAGGATTAAGAGTGTGCTGAGTCTGAAAAATGCATCTTATCCAACCTTGGGTTGAAGGCTTTAGAGACAAGGAAAACTAACAAGCAAGCTCAGGTAAGAAAGACAAGTCATGTTGATTGGTCCCTACCACCACTTTTTTTTGTTAAACTAAATGTCGATGGAGCTTCTAAGGGCAACCGGGGCCCGGCTAGCCATGGATGTGCCTTCGGGAACGAGCAAGGAGCCATTTTCTTCATTCTTGAACAACTTTATGTAAATATGGAAAAGATGAGTTGAATTTGAAAAAATTGTTTTATTGATGGCTAATGACTAAATCTATGAAATGAAAGACTTCTAGACTACATCAAACTCAGGAAACCAAAATGAAAATTGCAGGTGCTTCTAATAAATTATGAATAGTGATCTACTCAACAAGAAATCCTAAGCTATGCAATGATCAAAAGATAAATCTGTTTTTGGGGCTTTGAGAGTGGGGCCCTCAAACCATGATCCCATGGGGGAAATGAGGAAGAGGCCACTGCCACAAGATTTTATGAATTATTTTCTTTCACTATTGTACCATTGATCTACTCCTTCAATTAATGGAAGCAAAACTAAACAATCATTCAAATACTTGTAAATTAACAAAGAAGAAATGACTTCAGCAACTAACTATGATTTTAATCTAAGAATACATGTACAAAAAGAGGAACCTATGCTACTAGGGTTGGTCCCTAACCCAATATCTTTAGCCCTCTGAGTCAACTTAGTGCTGGATCAAGGAAAACCTTTTCATCATCATCAAAATGTCAAAACTAACACAAGAATAACAGTGACAATATATTAGCTCGAAATTGCCTCTTGGCTACAATAAAAATTTGAATCCTAATGAGGCCCTTGGCCTTATTATTTATACAAACTGAAGCTACCAACAGCTTCCTAAAAATTAGGGAGACTGGGCTCCCAAACTCGAGAATGAATTGTCTTCACTGTCACTGGATTGGCTGCTTGTAACTCTAAGTTGATGAGATCTGGTCAAGGAATCTTTGAATGATTGAGGAGTTAAGGAGGGAGACCAAATCTCCTAGAATCCCTCTTTCTTGTCCACTTCAAGTTCTTGCACTTAAATTAGCCCAAAATCTACTCCGGTGAGGGGATTAGAAGGGGGAACATCTAATAGAGACAGTTCAACCTAATCTAAGTCTTGTTGATTTGCCTTACTAGTTTCTCCATGCTCCTTCTTTCTCCTTTCCTCCTCCTATTTCTTCCTCTTCTCTTCCTCTAATCGTTTCTTCTCTTGCTCTTGCTTCCTCTTAAATTCCTCATCCTACCTAAGCCTTTGTTTCCATTCCTTCATCTCTTGCTCTCATTTCTTCCTCTCTTCTTCTTCCTTGGCCCTCTTCTCTTCCTGTTCCTTTAGCTACTTTTTTTCTAGTTGCTTCTTTCTCTCATGCTCTTCTCACTGCTTCCTCTTCCCAAGTTGATCTTGGTCACCCAAATCCTGTGATTGTTTGAGCTCTTCCTCTGTTTTCCTCTTGATCTCTTGCTTCTTCTTTTCCAGGGCTACATTCCTTTGCTCTAGCATTTCATTATTCTCTCCTACTTCTGGGTCACTCGGGGAATCTTCTACCCCTTTCTCCTTTCATTTCTCAAGTTTCCCGATAGCATTATGCTTCTCTTGCTTCCTCTTCCAAGTGGATGATCTCTCATGTAGGCTCACATTCTCCTAGGAGTGTTCAAGGATCTCCTCATATCTTACTTGCTACTCGATGGGGTTGATCTCCCTCGTGGAATTGTACCAATTCCTAACTCCATCTTCATGATCTTGCCTGGAATGTGAGTATGACCAATTAAAATTATCTCTATTGCAATGAGTAGCTACAACCTTCTCGGTATCATACATACGATGGTTCAAGGTCACGAAATGACACCCTTTTAGTGCCTCGGCCTCTGCCTCCACTTCCTTGAAATTTTCTACCACATAGACCTTGATGACAAGAGGGAAAGATGGCCATGGTTTCTTCTTCCCTTTGCTCAGTGTTTTCGAGAAACCCCGTGTCATCTAGTAACATACTTCCCACAAGAGCACTTTATCTATGGCGAACCTAAGAAGTACATGTGGGGCTTTATAGTAACCAAAAACTCTAATAAATGTCCCCTCCTAGATTTGGAACTAATGTGCCACCTTGACAATGGTTTCCATGGCCCCCATTGACATACAAAGTGGTTCTTCCCCGAACAACCACTGATATAGTGGAGCAATAAATGACTCATAAATAGTAGCAATCATACCCTTACAGTCAATGTCCCAAAAGATCTTGTAATAATGGTGTACTGGGATAGCTGAAGATGTGTTCCAATTGTATCTCTAATTGTCGAACTGTCATCTTGCACAAACTGCACTTAGTAGGTATGAGGCCATATATAACTCTAGTGGTTATTCTGGCTCTGGATGCTTAGCTACAATTATATTCGTTCTCAAGGCCGACACAAGAATGTTGGCCCAATTAAAGGTTGTTCCTCAGGTGGTGAAAACATACATGATGGGGACACATGTCCCATGGAACACGTCACAACCCACTCTCCCATTTAAATGATTCATCATGGTGGAAATCAACCGATAGACCTTTATTAATCTCTCTATCCTGTAAATTTGGTCAATTCTAACCCAGAACTTGGACAGGTCTTGCCACCATTCTCTGAGAATATCCTTGGTAGGAGTCACAAAACCAGTGAGCCACTGGGTGTTGAAAGTTTCCTCCTTCTCAAGAAATTTGTAGTATGCAGCAATATCTATGGAGGTGATTGTTGCAAGTGGAGCACTAGTATAATCCCTTACTGACCATGAATCTATTTTTGTGCTCTCTATGATCCAATCAATCATCTCGGGACACAAGAAGACTAGAGGATATGATGCCACCTTGTGAAGCTTTGATCGCTTAAAATTTATTTACACTGGGAAATCCTCCTAGTTCTCTAGAGTATTTGATTTGGCGAACTCCTCATAAATATCATACCATGAGAGCCTTGTGTTTTTGTTAATATTGCAAATTGTATCCCTGTAGATGGGGGGTTCTTTGTATTGGTTGACTTCCTGTGAACTGCTCCCAAAGCCCTTACAGGGATATTTTACTACCAGAGGTGCCATCTCATCTTCGAAGGAGCATATGGAGATGCAATCGAATTCCATGTCACCTAGCATATAAAATAAATAGTCCCACGATGAGAGAGACAACATGAAAATAAAACCTAGTGCCAAGTATAAACTATAGTTTTCAGAGTCAGGGAGAAGACCTTCTAGCACGTTGCGAGGGTGAGGAGGTCGTGTGGGTCACATGGATTAGGGTGTGACCTAGCGACTTAGAAATCTAGGAGTGAGGTCACGAGGTCACAGAATCAGTCAAGTTGTGTGGGTCACAAGGTTGGTTAAGTCACGGGGTCACGAAGGTCATGGAGTCGCTCAGGTCATGAGGTCGAGCAAGTCACGAGGTTGCGCCTTTTTTCCTATCACAATATTAGGTCATGTGACCTGAGTCTTTAGGTGATTTTGAGGGGTTGAACATGGCTTGGTAGAGGTCGTTGGGGCTTTCAAGGGGTAGATGGCTTGGTCTTCAAGGATAGTAGGTTAGCCTAGGACAAAAATGGGCATGATAAACACTCAAGGAGGCTCAAGAAGTTAAACAACAACTCAACAAGGGTTTGTAGTTGAAATGAGGCCAAATCATGGATAAAAACTCGCCTGGTTGGGAATTCGCAAAGTTGGGATGGAAGAGGAAGACACATGGTGAAAATAAATTATTACGAGGAAAAGGAAAGATCACCTACCTGTGAAGGTCGCGCGCCTTGTCCAATTGTCAAGCTTCCTCGTTCTTCATGCAAACAAGGAGAGTTGTGAAAATTACCAGTTTAGTTCAGTATTTATAAATTTGATCACACGTGTGGGGTTCGCAGGGGTTGTACTGTGTTGGGATGGGGTCCCCTGGGTTAGCTTTGGGGTTAAAAACCCAAGTATTGATGTAAATTTTGGTAAAAGATATAAATTCTCCACAATTTTTGGATGCGGAGTGCGTAGATAGTTAGGAGCCAAAAGGAGTTTTAACCCCTTGTCTATGTAAAGTCGAATCAGTTTTGAGATCCACCCATTGTCCATGAACCATGGGATTGTATGTAAAAATATATAAATAGGTGTGTCCTCAAGAGTCTAAGGCATGTCTATGTCTAAGAGAGGAAAAAGGGTCAAGTAAGAGTCAGGTAGATAGAAGGGGAAAAGGCTCCGTAGCTGAGTGCGCAAAGGCCTAGAGTAGTGTCTGCAGCTGAGTGTGCAAACCCCTGTAATTGAGTTCACAGGGTAGTTTTGAGTTTGTAATACCATATTGAAGATCAATAAAGAAGATTGTAAAAGAATCTCTGTGTTTATCTATTTACTTCTATTATTTATGTTGCGATATATGTTGTGATGGAATAATGTCTTTACGAAATATTAATCTATTTATGTGCAACTCTATGGGATAAGTCTTATTAACTGTACGCAATGCATGTTAAATACTTTCGTGAATATTATAATACATTTGTTATGTTTATTAAATAGTTAAGTAGATCCGCACCAGCTCAGATCTAGGGTTATTTTCTGATATGTGTAAGTGGATGATTTATTTGTTAAGGGTTTGTAAAGACCTATCGTAGACTTTCACGAAGGTCTAGAGGCCATTTGGAGGAAGATTCAGTATCGAGCCCTAGGGGCTTGCAGATCTACGTGAAAGTAGATATAGGGCAATAAAGGACATCACACTAATATCGAGATGCGGAAACTGGGCTCCAACATCCCCTAATACTGCTTCGCGTGAGATTTCAGCCTACACTACGCGACTTGATTCCGAAAGGGCCAGTAGTGTAGGGTTTTGTTTGGGGCAACGAACTTTGAACTTGGGTCAAGACCCACTAAGTAAAAAATGGTTATGTTGTAGTTTTGAGTCTGTAATACCATATTGAAGATAAATAAAGAAGATTGTTGAAGAATATTTGTGTTTATCTATTTACTTCTACTATCTATGTTGTGATGTAAATTAGCTATAGGCGTATGCGACGTGAAGGAGTAAGTTGGACGAGTTCAATTCAAACTCAATATGAAAATAATGGAGTTGCAAATCAAATTATAGCCTACGACTACCCCGCAGGTTAGGGAGCAATGTGAAGTTGCTGTCAAGGAAGGGATGGCCACTTTAGATTTCACAATTATTGACTGCTTAGACTTATTTGAACAGTGGATGGAGTTGGTAACACTCTGCAGGAAGAACCAAACCTGCAGAGTCTAAATATAGAGATTTGCGAGCTCTAGAAGCAGTATGATGAGGTCAGAGCGACAGAGCGCTCAATTGCTCCAATGCAGTGCCTCGCCAAGTTGCAGGAGAGGAAACAACTCCTCACACAGGTAGAAGCAGCTTAGAAGAAGGAGATCATTCTCAAGGCCAATTTGGGACCTTGGTTAGAGGAGGCTTACCAAGTAACAACCAACATTCTGGAGAAGCTAACAGGCTTGCAGCAAACACATCAAATGATGAAGTTGGCCATGGAAGGACCAACTACATGGTAGCTCATAGAAGAGGTCAAGCAGGAAGCTACGCAAAGCATTGTCGAGGTTGCAGTTGTGCAGGTGGAGCTAGGGGATCTTGTCACGCGGAATGAGTCGATCTTGCGGACAAGATAGACCTTCCTAGAATATAAAGAAGACCTAATGACAAGAAAACCAACCAGACACTATCTTTCTCTAAATGTGCTTTTATAAATAATGGCAAACAA
>APFE030212626.1:9825-30578 GCA_000404065.3 Pinus taeda | reverse complement strand
TATTATTGTTATGTCAACTCTGATTATATTATGACCCCTTAGACTCCTATATATAGAAAGGAGGTCTTTTCATTTGTAACATCGAAGAATTGTTCATTTATGTAATGTAAAGGAGGTTTCCCCCTCGAAGAGGCTTATTTCTAAGGTGTTGATCTATCTTTTATATCTTTTTGTGAGCTCGTTTCATAACATAGCCCCTTGTCTATGTAAAGTCGATTCGATTTTGAGATCCACCCATGGTCTGCAGACCATGGGATTGTATGTAAAAAGCTATAAATAGGTGTGTCTTAGATATTCCAAGGCATTTCTATGTCTGAGAGAGGGAAAAAGGGCAAGTAAGTAGTGGGTAGATAGAAGGGAAAAGGGCTTCGCAGCTGAGTTCGTGGAGGCCTAGAGTAGTGTCTGCAGCTGAGTGCATGGATCCCTACAGCTGAGTGCGTGGACCCCTACAGCTGAGTGCGTAGGGAAGTTTTGAGTCTGTAATACCATATTGAAGATCAATAAAGAAGATTGTTGAAGAATCTCAATGTTTATTTGTTTAATTTTGTTATTTATGTTGCGATATATGCTGTGATGGAATAATATCTTTATGAAATATTGATCTATTGATGCGCAACTCTATGGGATAAGTCTTATTAACTGTACACAATGCATGTTAAGTACTTTCGTGAAGATTATAATACATTATGTTATGTTTATTAAATACTTAAGTAGATCCGCACGAGCTCAGATATAGTGTTATTTTCTGATACGTGTAAGTGGATGATTCATTTGTTAAGGGTCTGCAAAGACCTATCATAGACCTTCACGAAGGTCTAGAGGCCGTTTAGAGGAAGTTGTAGTACTGAGCCCTAGGGGCTTATAGATCTGCGCGAAGGAAAATCTAGGACAATAAAAGATATCACACTGATCTCTGGATGCGGAAACTTAGTTCCAGCATCCCCCCATACTGCTTCGGGTGAGACTTCAGCCTGCGCTATGCGGGTTGATGGTGAAAGGGCCAGTAGTGTAGGTTTTTTTGGTGCAATTAACTCTAAACTTGGGTCAAGACCCACTAAGCCAACACACTGCCTGAGTTAGGGTGGTATGTGACCCTTGCGAACTTGCGACCTAGTGACCTCAAGGGGTTGTTAAGTCACATAGGTCACGGGGGTTGCATTTGCAGGCTTCTAACACCTTTGCGACCTCGTGACCTAGTGACCTCATGGGGGTCACTAGGTCACAAAGATCGCATTTCGTGGTGGTGAGACCTTTGCAACCTTGCGACCCAGTGACTTGTTGGGTCACGTAGTCACATAGCCTCGCAGGTCGCACAATAAGAAGGATTTTGACATGGGACTTATGCAACTTAGTGACTTAGTGAGGTTGCATAGTCGCATAGGTCACGAAAGGGGAAATCAGTTGTACTATTGTACTGTGACTTGGCAACCAAACTTCATCATGAACTTGGTTTGGCTTATGAGGTAGAGACTTGGGCCTTTGAAAATTTTCTAGGGTTTCCAAGCTTCTGAACAAACTCTGAGGATGGGCGGCAAATATTGAAATGGTAAGGGGGCTTCGAAATTTTAAAGAGTTAGAAATTTGGAGGGGTTATTGCTATATATATATATAATAAATAATAATAATATAATAATAATAATAATAAACTTTTAACTCTAAACCCCCCTAAGATTCATAGTTATCCCTTACAAAATGATAGGCCCCATATTCCAACCCATGTTAAAGAAAAAGATACACACAGTGTTTCTTTTTCCAAGGAATCCCTCATGGGAAAACCCAAGAGATGCTTCCCCACATTTGTGTATGATATCCTTAGTAAGACCTTCAACATGAATTAGTGTTCCTCATCTAGGGAATAATAAATTGATCCTATATTAGCATGCAACTAACCAAACATATAGAAACATAGGAAACAACTAATTGAACTAAGCCCATAGACTCTATAATGTTTATATTAAAATTACAATGAATGGTTGCAAATGAAGAGAGAGGTTAAAAGTTTAAAAGTTTAAATGTTGAATTTCACCCATGGGATAATTTTCTATTCTTTTTCCCTCAAAAAGATCCACCAATTTCTATTTTTTTCCAAAAATGATTCACCATATTTCTATAGGATAAAATAATTTTACCTTAAAAATAACAAGAATTTTATATAAACTATATAAAATCCTCAGAAAAATTGAATTTTTTAATTAAAATATCAACAAATATTTTACAATTTGCATTAAGGACTAATAAGATTCACCAAGGTAGCTTAACTTTCAGATAGATTTCCATCCTCAAAATTTTCCCTGGTTTTATTTGTATAACCTACATTTGTGGGTTATGGAATACCGCTAACTAGGTTGGTGACAAGAATCTTGCTTTTGATCCTAAATTAGAAAATGTAGGGCATGAAGGCTATAATGGTGGTAGACTATATCTCAAAATAGATTTGAGAAGTATTCTCATTTAAAAAAAAACATAACAAGAGAATAAAACTACATTTTTAAACGATGCCAACAAAACCTAAGAAGCAAAAACCATGGCCATGACATGGTTAGCAATGGGTTAGAATGTCAATGTTTGAAAAAAAGTGAGCCTTTACATTATCATAAATTTTCACCATGCATGCTTTTGAATCTTATTTATCTCCCTAGAAAGAAAATTAGTAGATGGAATCTACGCATCTTTATTTGTCCATAATTATCCCACAATCGCATGGGAGGGCTTTGAAAAATGCAAAAAAAAAAAAAAAAAAAATCATGATCATAAACTTACCAATATCATGACTGCTTTTGATGTGGACAATGTGGATGGAAACTTGGATCAATGCCTCCCCTTAATTAGAAATATTCCCTACTACTTTATTTTGTGTTGCTAAATTATGGTGGAACTTTGGTTGGATCTAGTTCTTGGTAAACCACTTTCTTTGTTGAAGAAGCAATGATGCTTTCAAAGCCTAATTATTTTATATGTCATACTAACAAGGGTATGATTCATCTTGGTGGCCATGATGTAATCCACCATAGCTTACTCAATTCTTCCTAGGTTGAGCTATGTCGTGGCTAAATTCTTTGTGACATCTACAATGTCTAACATAGGTGGAAAGTATGGTTAAAGTAGCTCCACATTATACATAGTTTAGTAAGTCTAGAAAGGGTTGAATGTATGATTCAAAAGTATTTTAGCCCACAACTTAGGTGATAGTGCAAGGACCATATCAAAGTGTTTTGAGCTTCTTGTGAGGGCCTATGAGTCACTCTTTCTCCAAAGGAAACCATACCTTGCCACCAGCCTAAAACTAGTCTAGAACTCAATGTTAATCATGTCATTGCTTGTACCTATAATTTAAGTTACATAAAGTATCAAAAACTTGTTATTAGGTGTGTTGGATCCATTGAATTAATTTGTTACTTTGTCTACATGGCTATATGTATGGTATGATTCTTTTTATGTTGATGCAATGGGTAGAGTTATATAAATGGGAGCCAGTGATTGGAGCCCTAAGCACACTTCAAAAGGGTTGTGGCTAGTAGAAATATGAAGGGTTATGTTGTCATCATTTTGAACATGATCCAGGATCTTTCTTTCGGTGAAGTTAAATAGAATTGCTTAAAGAGTATGAAAATACCATAATTTCAACATCCATGAAGAAGTGGCATAAAAAGAAGGCAGCATAGACAATGCACCAAGATTTGTTAATGGAGTTCACTCACAATGCGTGAGCTACGTCTCTGAGCCCAACTTCAAAGTGGAGAGGGCTCTTTAGTATCTCAGAAAAATAATGGATAAATACATGGCAATACCTGACATCTAGGAATGACCCAAAAATTCATTGTTTGGGTCTCAAATTTGACTACAACAATCGATTCCTTGCGAAATTTTGAGAAGAATGAGTATACAATTTACCAGGTTTTGGAATTGTCACCCTCTCAAATTTAGTTCTATAACATAGTAGAATATGCTTGGAATACTCCCTAGAATGTGTTGTAGAATATTCTCCAGAATTTGCATCAAATTTTATGCCTAAATGGGTGTTGGTCCCCTCTCTTTGTATGTGTTGAGTCATGGTTCTGACCTTTGTTCCCATCATGGGGCTCTCCCTCTGAATGTAAATTCATTGATTAAATAAGTTGCATCGGGAAAATATTACAAAGCCCCAACTGGTTGGTTCATTGGCAAGTGGTCATAAGTGTTAAATGGGTGGCCCGAAGTCAAACTTGTGGGCTCCCACTATGGCATTTCGTTAAAACAAAATTTTAAGTTTAAAATGTTTTGTTTGTTTGTTTAACCACCCATGTATATATATTCTATATATAGATATATATATATATATATTATAGATTATATAATATATATATATTATATATATATATATATATATTATATATAATTATATATATATTTATATATAACATTTTCTTTAATATTGAAATTGTTCTATAAAAATATGTTTTCATTGGTTGATATAAATATTTAATAGCATTTAGTTTATGCTATATACTAATTATTTAACTTAAGTAATATAAGGAAAATAGTTTCTTTTTGAATTCATTCTATGAGAATATATTTTTATTGGTTTATTATAATTCAACTTTTTAACAATTAAATAAACAATTTTAACAATAAAATAAGCAATTAATATATTTAAAATTTAGATGTTTAAAGATTTTTCTTAAATTAATTTATTTTAATATTGATATTTATACAAACATTTATAATAAAAAGTAAAAGAAATATAGAATATTTAATACCTTTTATATAAATTCATAGTTCCCATTTACTTTTAAATAGTGTAACTAACTAAAAATTTAATAATTATTGAATTCCTTAACTTTATTTAAAATATAATTTTGCCCCTTTTCCCTAAGCCTGGTCAAACTAGTCGTTTCCTAGTCTAATATAGCCATTTGTTAAGTCAATATAGCCGTTTCCTGGTCAATAATTATAGCCTTTGGATGTTCTGCTCTGTCTATTTAACATGCAATCTAGATCTGATTCTTCAACTTGTCCTAACGATGAACCACACTGGTTGGTTCGAAACACGTCGACAAATGAAATATCATGTGATTTACGCCAAAAAAAATCTCTCTTAGATTAAATTTCTTGAGCATATGCAATTCTATCATCATATTTCTACATGTAACTCTTTGTCATATGTGGGATAGTTAACAACAACTTGATAGAAAATATTAGGGTGGTAACAAATAGGCTTATGATGTAATGTTCTTGTTTTATCTTGTGTAAATTCTTGGTGTATCCCCACTTGGTTGGGTAGATGAGTCAATCCCCACTTGGTTGGGAGATGGATGTATGTATGAGCCTTTGGTGATAGGAAGGTCATTTATAATGTATAAAGTCATGTTTCTTCTTGTAGAACATCTTCTTGGAGACCTTGCCTATAGTCAGGTGGAGCATGGACAGCACAGCAGAGCGGAGATTTCAGCGTGAAATCAGGGGAGCATAACTCTTTTCCCTTGATGACAAAGGGGGAGAATGACTTTGAGTGACTTGGGGTTGCCATCAAGTCCAAAGGGGGAGATTGTTGGCATTATGACACAGGTTTGGCACTATGGCACAGGTGTTTTCCTTGATGGTAACTCATATAGATGACAGATCACAGTTTAGGCTCTAAGAATGAAGGAAAAAGAGATGTTTGAGTGACTTGGGGTTGCCATCAAGTCCAAAGGGGGATATTTTTGGCATTATGACACAGGTTTGGCACTATGGCACAGGTGTTGTCCTTGATGGCAATTCACTCAAATGACAAACCACAGTTCAATCTCTCAGAATGAAGGAAAAAGAGATGTACGCAGGTTCTACTTAACCAAGCCGCGTATACACACGGGATCATCGATCAAAAAGCGCGTATGCGTATGCACGCACTTTCATGCACGTAAAAGCGTGTATATGTGGGAAAACTTATTTTTAGTCCATGGTATTTGGTCCTTGGTACTTGGACCTATGGTTTTGGACCTTGGTATTGCGTCCAAAAAGTTGAACCTAAGTATTGGGTCCCTAGTATTGGTTCTAAATGGTTTTGGACCATGGTATTGAGTAAGGCCTAAGACTATAAAAAGGGAAGGAGATCATTAGGCAAAGGTATTCACTCAAGCATTGAATATATTATGAAGAACAAGAACTATAAGACTGGTCATTGAGTTATGGTGCATAGCTGGATCTGAATCAAGGAGGAACCTGAGCGCCAGGAGAAGGATAAGTTATATTGATGGGTCAAGATCTTAAGGCTTGAGAAGTATCTTTGTGTGATTTTGATCTATTATATTTGGCGCATGACTTGATCTATAATCTGATAATCTGGGTATAACTCATGACTGAATAATTGAAAAGAGTAAATTATCTTTTATAGATCTGTACGCAGGTTCGGCATATCAAAGGCACGTATGCATGTTGTTTAGGTAATACCAAACAACGTATACACAGGTTGGACTTAATACAGAAGCGTTTCCATGCAGGCTATGCATATTGAAGTAGCGTACATCTCACGAAATATGTTTTAGCTACTTTTGTTCATTGCTGTAGTTTTTTGGGTTCAGAACTGGTGTCTGGTTACTGTTATTATATTCTAGTTACAACATTCTGAGAAGTGATTGATTGATTCAGTTGTGGTTTGTACAAAGAATATTGGTTGATGCAGATATACTTGATGTTTGATTGATGTTATGGATCTAGTCTGAAAATTTATGAAACGTGGTCCCTGGAAGAAAAGGAGAAGGTTGTAGCCTTCTGTAGGTCATCACCTATGTACTAGTACCTCAGATGGTACAAGAGCTAAGGGGGTTGTGGTTCCCTTCCAGGAGAAGCTGGAGAACGAGAGAAGGTTGAAGCCTTCTGCAGGTAGTAGCCTGCATACTAGTATAAGACTGCACTAGTACAGAAACATTGTAAAAATAAGTTTCTAATTAAAAGAAGATAGAGACGAATTGCAGGAGGTGGTTTTCACCCACATTGGGTTTCCACCTTATATCTTGTGTTCTTATGTGTAACTGCATATTCTGTTTTGTTGTTCCTGGTTGCTGTTTATATGGTTTGATGCACAGATTAATGATCAACATCTGAAGAATAATTTAAATTACAAGTCTGTTGGTTATGCACTAGTTCCCTTAATTGCAGTTGCGTACATACGTGGCTTTTATTAACTGAAGTAGCATATACAAATCTGTTTGTAAAATGAAAAATAATTTCCCTGATAATACTAATTCACCCACCCTCTCAGTATTATTTCCAACACATGTTTCTTGCAATTAGTGTACTATGACACCATTTATTATCTACTTTAGTGCAAGATCACCCATCTTATATACTAGTCTCCATAGTTTCTAATAGGAAAATACTTCTCCTTGAGGGTATCAACAAATTTCCCTAAGTAAGATATATTGCATACATTTCATAATCTTAGACATGATGCACTTAGTGAGTATACCACCAATATTCGACATGGGAAGGGCCTTTAGGAGTGAAAAATAATCTTCTCACTATTAGAAAAGTTGTGAATAGAGAAATAATCCTCTATTAGATTTAATTATATCTTGAAAGCTTAGGAATCTATCTTTCCTTCAAATAAATGTATGTCAAAATTAAATTATACCTTTATAAGATTCTCAAATCAACATCATGATTGGATCTATGGATCTATCCTTATTGTGTACTTCATCCATCATGGGAGGTTGTTGGGGTTAGTAAGGGGTGTCTCCGAAAAAATTAATTAGTTCAAGGCATTTATGTTAGGGTCCGACCCTAACCCCTTTATTAATGTAATAAGCCCAAGAGGCATCGTAAGACTCGTGATTATTTAGTATAATAAATAAATCCCATAAGCATTGTAAGTGGTTGACCCGTAGTATAAAAAGGGATCACAATTAGTTATAATGGGCCATAGTTAATAAATAAAGTGATTAAATGGAAATAAGTAAGGGACCACGAGTAGTTAGGGTTTTGAGTATCAATAAACTATATAATGTTGAATATAGTAAGGAAAGGCTTGTCTTAGGTTGTGTAATTGAGCTCTGCTCTACTAGAGGTTGCCCCCTCGAAGAGGAAAGTGAACAATATTTTTGCATATCTTACTAAAATATTTTTGTTATTCTCATCTCATTGTGTTATTTTTATATGGCATAACTGGCATATTTTCTCTTCTAATATTTTCTGCAGGTCAAGCATATTATAAGTGGTATTATAGCATTTTATCGGGCCAACAGCACCACCAATTTTAGCAAAAAAAATTAGACTAAAGAAATTCTTTAACGTCTTTAAAATACATAGATTTTTATTTATGCGCATTAACCTGTGGTTGGGGAGGCATACATGTAGGAACTACAAGAGGTGGTCATGTTTGTTGCACTCCCTTGTAACCCCTATTGGTACCCCTTCAAATAGTAGCACATTAGACAACACATGTGCATGACTACACTTCCACGTACCTATGGTATATGATAAGCCCCTAAGGTTACCCTGAAACCAAACCCTAGTTAAGTCATCAGTCGTCTTGTTGCTATAGTACACTAAGAACAACTCTCGGTGAGATTACTTGCATGTACCTAGGGTATTCAAGTAGTACAACTAAGGGCATGATTAATCCTCCTTAGTTAGTGCCTTGAAATATTGGGTCGAGTACTATTGATAGACCCCTAGCGTATATCGTAATCTGTAGCACCTGACACTCCTCTATTGCCCTAGTTCCCTCTCTTTTGTTGATTGTTCGTCACATCTTGCAGTATCCAAAGGTTGGGGTTTATGCCACAGCAATACAAATCAGATCTTGTTGTATCCTATCACTGGGGTTTCTGTCACCACAGTATAGATAAGATATTGTCTTATCTAGAAGTTGGTGTTTCTATCATTGCAATTTTTTCAGTATCTAGACGTTGGTGTTTCCGTCATCATAGTATAGGCTAGTAGGACCACCAAATTCCTACACATTTTTTAGTATCAAGATTTTGGGATTTCAGCCGCAACAATATTGATCGGCTGGGAGTACAACTCCTATCGAAGTAAAAAAACACAATCTGGTGGTCCCAAAATTTTGCTTGGAAGTGATCTGGATTTAAACAGGAATGCAAAAAATTATATATATAACCATAAATACAAAGATGCAGTAGAAATAACACTTCATTTCATTAATATCAAATACTGAAGTATGCTTACAAACAGAATGGAAATAAGACTAGCTCGGGCAATGGTAGCTTATCTTTGAGAAGGGATGTGGCGGCTACATGCCTCTGAACTATGTTATAATGAGGCTAAAGGGCCTATTTATTATTCAAAAACATGATAAAACCCTAAACTACCGAAACCTTAACTTCACGAGATGTAACACTAAGAGTTTCTGAGCCCCATTGGAGTTAGTTGGGCAGCCAACTTCTTGGGGTCATAACTTGGTCATATTATCTTTGTTTGACATGTATCATACCTTGTTGGAAAGGTCTCTCTGAGTAATACAAGTTTTACCATAGGCCCTTACCTTCAACTATGGGCCTACAACAGACCTCAAAAAAACGTCGTTTAGTGGGTCAAAACTGCTCTGGAAGTTCAAGACCTGAAAAACTACTAAAAATAGTAATTGTTGAAATAAACAAGGAAACAAATGAAACTGAATGGAGTTCTATGTGGGATAGGTGGGTGGACACCAATATCCACCTGGATCACTCCTCCTCCCTTAGGAAGAAATGATCCCCATTATGTGCAAAGCCTTCATGAGGTGAGGAAACTTCTATTGAACTTGGTCCTTGGTGAGCCACTTGCCTTGGTGCAGGAGTTAGCCAGCTTTAATAACCCGCTATAGTTGGATCTTTTGTTGCTGAGTGTTATTTACCTATGCGTCCATAATCTGATCAGTTGTGGTCTATTCCATGCAGTCTGGATTTAACTTTGTTGGTGTGAGTTGTTATGCAATGTATGTTGTGTCCAAAAATGGTGGGAAGTATGGTTAAAGGTGGTACACATTGAACACTAGGTGTAGGCCAAGAAATGGGGGAATGTTGAGCTCAAAAGCATTGTCTCCCACAGCCTTGGTAATGGTGTAAGGACCATATTGGAGTGGTCTGAGTTCCCGATGGGCTCCGGTAAGGTGTTCTTTCTGCAAATGAAACCAGACTTTGTCACCCACCTGAAACTTGTGTGGCACCTAATGCTAATCATGTTGCTACTTGTACTTGGCATTTGATTTCTCCAGGATGTCGTGAACCTACTGGCGAATGTGTTGGATGTGTTTAATAAATCTGGTCACTTTATTAGCCTCCGACATTACATGTGTGGATTATGTCTGCATAGTCGCATGAGGCATGGAAACACCAATCGAACACAATGGTTGAAATCGTAGACCCACTTGAAAGGGACTATGACTAGTTGAGCTATGGAGAGCTCTATTATAATTGTGTTACACATATGGAAGACTCTCATCCCAGGTTTGTGGATTCTTAGAGTTGTACATGCATAGTATGCACACTATCATCTTATTGAAGACCTCTATCTAGCCATCAATCTGGGGTTGGAAGGCAGATGATTTGGTGATCTTGGTCTCCAATAGTGTCCAGAGGCTTGACTAGAATGTGCTCAGGACCCTGCTATCCCGATCTAATATAATTTTCTGTGGGATTCCAAAATGTACCCATACTCTTTCAAAGAAGAGTTTGGCAGTGTCCTCTGTTGTGATACTCTTCTTGTAGGCTGCCAATTTAGCCATCTTAGAAAATCTATCCATGACCACAAATACATAGTCATTACCATGCTTGGTAGAAGGGAGGCTAGACATATAGTCCATGGATATGGATTCCCATGGCTAGATGGGAGTAGGAGGAGGAGTGTATAAGCCTTGCTTCTTGATGGTTGGATTGGCGATGGCGCAGGCAGTGCAGGATCTGATATATTTCCCAACATCCAATTGGATTTTGGGCCAATAAAAGTACATTTATAGTACAGCCACAATTTTCTCCACACCAAAGTGTCTTGCTCACTTGAAGGAACACAAAGGTGGCCTAGGCAGCGTAATAATGCATCCTGGAGGTGGAAATTAGGAACTTTCTTGCCAGCTACTAGCATCTGGTATGTTGAGGCAAACCTTAGATCATTTTTGTATGGTTGAAGCCATTTAGAGGCCTTGTGACCACAAGAGGTGAGAACAGTAGTCAATGTTGCAACTAGGGGTCGGCTAAGGCAGTCTCCAACATGATTGGTGCTGCCCTTTTTGTATTTAATGTTCAAGTGGAATTGTTGCACATCTGTAGACCACTTCTGATGGTGATCATTCTGAAACTTCCCCTGTGTCTGTATAAACTGAAGAGATAGGTGATCATTGCAGATGATGTTTCCTTCCCCAAAATGTGGTGCTTCCATTATCAACAAGCCTGCACGATGGAATACATTTATTTATCATACGTGGGGTACTTCCGAATTGTAACGGAAAGTTTCTCATCATGATAGGCCACTGGATGCCCATGCTGAGTGAGGACTACACCAATAGCATAGCTTGAGGCATTTATCTTGATTTTAAATGGCTGCTCCAGGTCTGGCAGTGTGAGTACCGGTGTAGAGCAAAGGTGGTGCTTCAACTCAACGAACGCCTTATGTTGGGAACCAAGAAAAATTTTCTTTCACCCCACCCTTAGTAATCTGATCTCGGTGGCTATTGGTGGTCACCCACCAATTCTACTTGGACCCCCACCATTGTTTCTATCAGTTTTTCAGTTTCCTTATTTGTAGCACAATTTACTATTTTTGACAGTTTTTCGGGTCTTGAACTTCTGGAGCATTATGAGGTCCTAAACGACGTTTTTTGGGAAATCTGCGAGCAACATGGGTCGCTCATCCCAAAGTTGTATTCCTCAAATAGATGTTTCTAGCGAGGTATTGTGTATGTCAAACAGAGATTGTATGCCAATGTTACGACCCCGGGAAGTTGATGTACCAATTTACCCAAAATGGGGCCCATAGTTTGGCGCTTCATCTCCTAGGGTTAGGGTTTTGGATGTTTATGGTTTTCCATTGTTTCTCAACAATAAATAGGCCCTCTATCCTCATTTTAAGATAGTTCAGAGGCATGTAGCCACCACATCTCTCCTCAGAGATAAGCTACCATCACCCGAGCTAGTTTATTTCCATTTCTGTTTGTAAGCATATTTTAGTATTTTACATTAATGAAATGAAGTATTATTTCTGTTGTATCTTTGTATTTATGGTTATCTCTTTAATTTTTTGTGTTCTTGTTTAAATCTGGATCATAATCTGACTGAAAGGCCAAGTGATATGGGAGAATCCAAATACGAACCTTTGATAGAAAATTGCAAGGCCCAAAAAACTGCGAAGATCCGTTAGAATAGTCGGGGCTGGCCAATCCGAAATGACTTGGATCTTTGTCAGGTCCACATGCATGCCACGCTCATCTATGATGTAACCTAAGTATTGGACCTGGCTCATGCCAAATGTGCATTTCTCCAAGTTGGCACACAGTTTGTGTTGCCAAAGGGTTTGAAGGACCTGTCGAATGTGTTGCAAGTGTTCTTCCCAACTCTTGCTGAAGATGAGGATGTTGTCCAAATAAACCACCATGAACGTGTTAGTGAAGGGTTGCAAGATGTCATCCACAATCCTCATCCATTATTGGAACCTGGTGATAACCAAAATTCAGGTCGATCTTACTAAAATACTTGGCCCCCTTGAGTTGGTCTAGCAGGTCATCAATCCGTGGGATTGGATACTTGTTCCTGACAATGATTTTGTTTAGTGCCCGATAATCAATGTTGAAACTCTAGGTCCCATCCTTCTTCTATACAAGTACAATTGGGCTCCCACAAGGCGAGGAACTTAATCGGATGTTCCCTTTTCGCAGCAACTCATGGATTTTCCACTTGATCTCTTCATTTTCTAGAATGGAGCGGTGATATATCGGCCCGTTGGGTAGAGGTGATTTGTTATGAATATAATTCATAACAAGTAAATAAATAAAATAAATGTAAATATTAAATAATCAAATATTGATTATGTATAGTCATTAAGTTAAGTGAAAAGGCATTGAATCAAAAGACATGCCCAATCACGAAAGACACCTGCTTAGGTAATAATATGCAGTCCTCATTGACATTCATCACTTGTACATTTATATATATATTATTAAATTATTATTATAAATACCTCTTATGTATTTTTACATTCAAGTCAACAAGATTTCAGTTTTCATTCTTCATGCTTTGGGAGTCATATCAATTGAATGGTTAACCTGACAATGCAAGGGTACCCTTGTGGGTGAGGAGAATATGTCCCTGTATTCTTCCACGATCATATCCACCTGCTTCTACTACTTGGAGGAACCCTTCCTAGGGGCCATGGATGTGGCTACGACCTTTGCCTTATTTTGAGAGCAAATCAAAAAGAAAGCAATTTTCCCAGTCTGGGAGATGACCTTGCTGCATTTCTTAGCAAAGATCAAAGAGATGGCAGTAGGTGGGACTACCTCAGGTATCCTATATAACTTAGTACCCAAAGAAATAATAATAGAGCGAGGTTTAGACTCATATACAACATGTTTCTTCCATAAGTATGGTTTTCCTAATAATACATCACATACTTCAAGAGGAGCAACATCACACAGTACCTCATCCGTGAAGGGCTTGATGTTGTAGGGAAGGTGACATTGTTGGCTGATGTGGAGATTTCGTCCTTAGTGAAGCCACTCGATGGTGTATGGATGAGGATGTGTTATAGTCGGTACGCCCAGGTGTTTCATGACCTCTGCTAAAATAAGGTTCTTTTGGCTCTGTTTTCGACAATGAACTGCAATAGAGAACCATTCACCCACATCTATGAGTGGAATAGGTGCTCCCCCTTTTTTTGATCTTCAAGCTCAATCTTCTAGATCTTAATGGTGGTCTTAGTGGCACTCGGCTCTGCATCAATGATCTGCTTCCCTTCGTCATTCCCATTGTGGGGTTCTGAATAAGAGTCAGAACATGCATTGGACTCAAAAGCCTTCATCTTGGCCACCAGTGACTACTCAACCCGACACTTAATTGTGTTGTGAGTGGAGCTCTTATGGAACTCACACTAATTTCCCCTGTCCTTCTTTGTCTTCGTGGTGTTGTTCTTTACTTGTGTCTTTGGTGGGTTTTCCTGGGTCTCCCCGCCTTGGCTTTTACCTTTTCTCTGCAGTTTGGGAGCGCCTTTCCCTTACTTAGAATTTGCAGATCCAAAGTCTTGTTTTTTCTATTTAAGCTTCTACTCAATCTTGACAGTGTATTGGTATGTCATGCCAAGCAAGGAGATGTCTGGGAACTCCATCCCATCTTGGATGTACTTGTATAGGCAGTCGAGGTACTTGAGTACCAAAGGTTTCTCAAAATCCTTGATACCCAACTTCGTGTGAAGGGTATGAAAAACATTAGTAAACTTTGGCACGTCTTAGTCCCTTGACTGTTGCAACGTGATCCACTTTATGTATTTATCCTCATAGCTCTTGACAGGGTAGTACTGCTCCTTGATGGCATCCGAGAATGAATCCAAAGTGTGTACGACTGAAAATACTAAGGGCATACTTTCATCCTTCTGCTCACAGTAAATTTCCCACCAGTCCTTGACGTGGGGGGCGGCTTTGAGAAGAGAAAAAGTAATATTTTCTCGACTGGAAAAATCATGAACAGAAAAATATCCTTCTAGTAGATTTAAACATTTATCTACGACATCTACATCTATCTAAACCTCAATTATGGGAATGTTAAAGTTAATTTGTACCTTAAAGGGTGTGATGCTTCCAAAGTAGCTGTTGGAAGTAGAAACGTCACCCTTAGGAAGCCGCTGAAGGATCTGGGAAAAGTTGTCAATCATTTCATTCCTTTGTCACTCAAGAGATTCTTTGAGAAATATTTTGAGAGTATCTCCTACCCCCTCACCTTTCTTTTTGTCCCCCATGGGAGGGCGTCAGGATTTGTGAGGCTGGTCTTGCAAAGGTTCAACCAATTCAACCCTAACTCCTTATATCCCAACCACGTTGGGGACATGCAAAGAAAAACAAAGAAAGAGAAAATCGATCTGATACCACTGATATGAAATTAAACATGAACGCAATAAATTACATATATAACCATAAATACAAAGATGCAACAGAAATAACACTTCATTTCATTAATATCAAATACTGAAGTATGCTTACAAACAAAATGGAAATAAGACAAGCTCGGGCGATGGCAACTTGTCTCTAAGAAGAGATGTGGCGGCTACATGCCTCTCAACTGTGTTACAATGAGGCTCAAAGGCCTATTTATTATTGAAAAACATGAAAAAAACCCTAAACAACCAAAACCCTAACCACAGGAGATGTAACACCAAGAGTTGGTGGGCCCCGTTTGGGTTAGTTGGGTAACCAACTGCCCGGGAGAATAACTTGGTCATATTATCTCTATTTGAAATGCACAATACCTTATTGGAAAGGACTCTCCGAGTAATACAAGATTTTATGCAAGCCCATGTTGTTGGCTACTGGCCTGAAGAGGACCTTAAAATAACGTCATTAGGGGGTCAAAACTGCTTTGGAAGTTCAGGACCCGAAAAACTGCTAAAAATAGTAAATGTTGAAATATACAAGGAAACAAATGAAACTAAATGGAGGTCTATGTGGGATAGGTGGGTGGCCGCCAATATCCACCTAGATCAGGAAGAGACCTAGACCACATGAGTCATGACGACGAGTTAATCGCAATGATACCATCTACTACTAAGCATTTTTCTTTTTCCCTACGGTCCCAAATTTTTTAGAACTGTTTGTAAGACATCAAAAGAATCCTTCCATCATTCCCATTATAGCCATGCTAACTTGAATTAAACCAAAATTTTGACATCGGCTAGAGTATGGTAACTTTGAGGGTTATGGAAAGCCTCCAGAAAAAAGTGGATGACATCGAAGCAAACCTCACCACTAAAATCCAAGGTTCAATTACATAGGTCCTCGATAACTTCACACCATAACTCAAGGAGAAAACACCCATGGGGAAGGGGGACAAGGTTGATTCCCACCTAGAAGGATAATCTAGCCTCCATCACTATGAGATATATCATAATTTCCACGTGGGTCACTAATATTCTTTTAATAAGACACCTAAGATTGACATGCACAAATTTGATGGTTCTAACCCAACACAGTGACATATCTGAGGAGAAAGTAGGGAACCCCAAGATACCATAACAGATACTACAACACCCCCTGAGGAACCAACTATATTTATAATTGCATTAGTAGGCATTTCTTCTCCACAAACACTTAAAATTAGAGGCTTTATTAAGCATCGACTAGTGGTGGTATTAATTGAAAGTGGCAGCACGCATAATTTTTTCCATAAAAGGGTTGTTGACGCAGTGCATTATTTTGTGAGGGTAGTGTCCAATGTTTAGGTCCTTATAGCATATGGGAGAACCATGAACTGTGAAGGTCAATGTCAGAACATAAAGCTCCATATGGGGGACTACCACCTTAAAAAACACATGTTTTCCATTACAATAGGAGGATGTGACATCGTCCTCAGAGCTGAATGGATGCACATACTAGGCCCTATTACCATAGACTTCCAAGAACTATATGAGCTTCAAATAGAATGGGCACACTCATACGCTTCATGGGCTCTAGGCAGGTGATCCCACTATCATTAGCTCACATATAATGGAGAAGCTTCTAAAAAGGGGACAACATGGGGTATTTGCTCAATTCAATGCAATTCAAGCTATTGAATCCATCCTTGTCGATATTCATCTAGACATGAAAAATGTGTTGAGTCACCATCAACAAGTGTTTAAAAAACCCAAGGAACTACCCCCCTCTCGAGGTGAGCATGATCATAGCATCCCTTTGATTTTGGGTAGCTATTTTCCTAATGTACAACCCTATAGGTACCCATTTGCACACAATAATGAAATTGAAAATATTATTAAGGAGCTACTAGAAGCAAGTATGATTCGTCCTAGCACTAGCCCTTACTCGTCGTTATTGGTCATGGTCCTAAAGAAGGATGGGGAATGGTGCATGTGTCCCGATTTCAGGGCCCTTAATAACCTCACCATCAAGGAAAAGTTTCCTATTCTAGTCATCAATGATCTCCTAGATGAACTCTCTGGCACTGAATTATTTACTAAGTTGGATCTTCATTCGAGCTATCACCAAATCATAATGAAAGTACCAAACATCCCCAAGATAGCTTTCAGAACCCATGAAGGTCACTATGAATTTTTAGTTATGCCCTTTAGTTTTTGTATTTCACCTTCCACCTTTCAAAGTCTCATAAATCACCTTCTCAAGCCCTATCTCAAAAATTTTGTCTTGGTATTTTTTGATGATATACTCTTTGCAGCAAAACATGGGAAATACATCTTCAACATGTTGACCAAGTCTTGTAACTTCTATAGGAGAACAAATTATTTCTAAAATTGTCCAAGTATTCTTTTGGAGTGGAAGAGGTGGATTACTTGGGACACATTTTTAGTTGCGCAAGAGTATGAGTGGGCCCCAAAAATATTCAAGAAATGCAAGATTAGCCAGAACCTCAGACCTTGAAAAGTCTACGGGGATTTTTGGGTCTCATAGGATACTATAGTAAATTTGTCAAAAATTTTGGATGCACTATCATACCCCTAATTGTTGGAAATAATACTGAGAGGGGGGGTGAATCAGTAGTAACAAGTCAGCAATATTTCATTTCCATAATCAGATCCAGATATGCTACTTCAGTTAATGCAACTTGCATGTATATGCAACTATATTTAAGGCAACTAGCATATACCTTGCAAACTTATAATTTAGTTAATTGATCTTTAATCTGTGCATCAGAACCATATAAACAGTAACCAGGTGCAGTAAAAATATAACATACAATCACACACATGAACACAAGATATAAGGTGGAAACCCAATGTGGGTGAAAACCACCTACTGCAATCATCTCTATCTTCCTTTAAATAAGAAACTTCTTTTTACAATTTTTGTATTGGTGCAGTCTTATACCAGTACGCAGGCTTCTACTTGCAGAAGGCTACAACCTTCTCTCGTTCTCCAACTTCTCCTAGAAGGGAGCTACAACCCCCTAGCTCTTGTACTAGCTGATGTGTTTACGAGTACGTAGGTGTTGGCCTACAAAAGGCTACAACCTTCCCTTTTCTTCCAGGAACTACGTTTCATAAATTTTCAAAATGGATCCATCAATAACATCAATCAAACATCAAATATATCTGTATCAACCAATTTCCTTTGCACCAACCAAAACTGAATGAAACAATCACTTCTCAAAATGTTGTAACCATATTATAGTAACAGTAACCAGAACCCAAGCCAGGACCCAGAACACTGCAACAGCAAACAGAAGTAGCTAAAGCATATTTTATAAGGTGTACGCTACTTCAATGTGTCAAACCTACGTGCATACGCACTTTTCTCAAGGCGAACCTGTGTATACGCTATTTTGAAATTCTGAGCCAGCATGCATATGCACCTTTGCTATAGTGAAACTGCATACAGATCTGTAAATGATGATTTAACCTTTACAACTATTCAGACATCAGTTATACCCAGATCATCATATTTACAGATTATGACATGCGCCAATTATTCAGATAAAAGATCAAAACCACACAAAGATACTTCACTTCAAGCCTTAAGATCTTGACCCATCAATAGATCTTATCCTTCATCAAGCACTGAGGTTCATCCTTGATTCAGATCTAGCTATGCCCAATAACCTGTATTTTCAATCTTGCTCTTCATAAGATATTCAATACTTGAGTGCCTTTGCCTAATGAGCTTCTCCTTCTTTTATAGTCTTAGGCCTTACTCAATACCATGGACCAAAACCACTTAGAATCAATACCTTGGACCAAATACCTGTGGTCAACAGTTCGGATAAGATACCTTGGACCAATACCATGGATCACAATACCATGGACCAAATACCACGGACCAAAACTAAGTTTTCCAAAATGTCCGCGCCTTTCCTTCCATGAAAGTGCGTGTACGCTATACGTGCCTTTTAGTCCATGAACCCATGTGTACACATGGCTTGGTCAATGGGGAACCTGCGTATGCCTCTTTTTCTTCATTCTGTGAGTCTGAACTGTGATCTGTCATCTAGGTGAGTTGCCAGCAAGGACAATACCTGTGTCATAGTACCAAATTTGTGCCATAATGCCAACAATCTCCCCCTTTGGACTTGATGGCAGCCCCAAGTCACTCTCCCCCTTTGTCATCAAGGGCAAAGGGTTATGCTCCCCCTGAGTACACGCTGAACTCTCTGATATGCTGAAGTGTGCTGATTGAGATCCATGCTCCCCCTGAATATAAATAAGGTCATCAAAAAGATTTTCTAAAAGAAGAACATGACTCTATACATACATCATAAATGACCTTCCTATCACCAAGGATTCATACATACAGCCATCTCCCAACCAAGTGGGGATATAACAATACATGTCAAAACAAGAACATTACATCATCCATCCCATGCATAGTGGGGAAAGACAAAATAGGCCGTTTCACGACCTTGAAAAGATATACATGACATAGAGACCAAATATCTAAAACAAGACTATGATAGTTATTAGCAACTATCATCAACAGCATCTGTCAATCACCATCCAGACCAGCAACCATGATCTCCCCCTGAACCTATTCCACCTGAATAAAAAACAACTGTGAATTTGTACCAAGATCTTCTAAGATAATGCCAACAATGAATTATTAGAAGTATATGCTCCCCCTGAACCTATGCCGGAGATTACTGTTAGACCCATATCAGACTCTTTTCATCCTGAGTCTGGCCCACTATTTTTATTCAAACCAACATATACGCGATTGTATACATAGCAACCTGCGTATGTACACAAATACGCTTTATAAAGCTCGTGTATAACCACTTTTCTCTGAAACAGATAAGTTTCAACAACAAGATGATGCATCAACTACTCCCAGCTTCTGTCTGAGATATTCAAATGTCTCTCTGGGTAGTGGTTTGGTGAATATATCAGCAACTTTTTCTTTGGAGGGAACATACTCCAATTTGACCTTTTGTTCAAGTACTTGTTCACGTAGAAAATGATATTTGATGGGTATGTTCTTGGTCTTGGAATGCATGACTGGATTCTTTGAAATATTGGTTGCACTTGTATTATCACATAGAATGGAGATGGGTGGAGTACATGTAATCTGAATGTCTTGCAATGTTTGCATCATCCAAAGGAGTCGTCTATAGCAAGATGCAGCAGCCACATATTCTGCTTTAGCTGTAGATAATGAAATTGAACTTTGTTTCCTGCTGAACCAGTCTAGAACCCATATAGAATGCAAAACCACTAGTTTTTTTTTGTCATCCACACTTCCTGCCCAATATGCATCTGTATATGCATGAAGTGTAAGATCTGTATCTCTAGGATACCATAAACCAAAGTTCTATGTTCCTTGAAGATATCTGAAAATCCTTTTGACTGCCTGAAGGTATGATTCCTTTGGAATTGCTTGGAATCTTCCAACTATTCCCACTACATGCATGATGTCCGGTCGGGTACCTGTTAGATAAAGCAGACTACAAATCATGTTTCTGTAGGTTGGTTGATGTACTGCTGTTGATTCATCATTTGAGCTGAGACTGCATCTTGTTACCATAGGGGTACATACTGATTTAGAATCTTCCATGCCATATTTTTTCAAGATCTGCTTGAGATACTTGGTTTGTGATAGAAAAATACCATCTTTATTTTGTTGAACTTGTAAACCAAGAAAATATGTGAGCTCACCA